>JANHFT010003735.1:104190-128581 GCA_032467955.1 Pseudoxenodon macrops
TCGGTGTATAAGACACACCCAAGTTTTCACCCTCTTTTTGGGGGTAAAAAGTAGTGTCTTATAGTCAGAAAAATACAGTAATCTGATTTTGGAATAGCTATTATTCAGAAATGCTTGGGTGGCTTTTGTGAGATGAGGCTATAGAAAAAAGATAAATAATAGTAGAAAAATATAGGATATTTGCACATTGCTGAAGAGGTCCTTAATAAATTCATAAATACAGTAATAAAAAACAGCACATAATATTTTATTAAATTGCATTACAAAGCAATCAGCAGAATTCCATAATAAAAGTTTTTGGGAGTTATTGTCTAAAATAAACATTTTAACAACTTATATATACCTTGCCAACGTTTCATACATAGTTTGTGCAACTTCTTTGTATGCATGAAAGTCGTAGGGAACGGCTTGAAGATTTGGGCACAAGTGTTTTGCTTGTCCAAAAAACATTCCATTCTTTATACCAGCTTGCCTAAATAAAAAAAACAATTCCATTAAGAAACTATTTCATTCTTTTTGTTTTTAATTCAATTATTTATATTGCATAATATAGTGGCAAATATATACCTTAACTCACAAAGTGTCATATTCTCACTGTAACTTGCATAGTAAAAGCTCAGGTCTTCCTACAAATGTGTCGGAATATTTTTTTCAGGAAGTCCAGGGAATGCTTTATCCATTTAAAGAGAAAGACTGTATTCTGCAACCTCCAACTGACAAAAATTAATTTTCTCTTACCTGGCTTCATAACTGCAAGATGCAATTTCTGCCATTGATGACACAGAAATATCACAATCACTTTTACTCAATTCAGCAGAATCTTGATTATCATCATCTGTTGAGTCAGCATCATCAATTTCTATTTGAAAATAATTTTATTAAGTTGTCATTTACATTTTAAAATTGAATTTTATTTACAGGAATTAAAAAATTACCTAAGAAAAGTAATTTGTATACGTAGAAATCTGCAACAGGGTATATAATCTTAATGTACTTTAAAACTTGATAGTTGGTCCTTCCTTCCTTCCTTCCTCCCTCCCTCCCTCCCCATTAACAAATCAAATAATTTACAGGCTATATAACAAACCAATACCCAATAAAATACACATTACAGAATGCAATTTCATAGTTTTTTATACCAGTCTTCATATTTAATGTAGTGTATTTGTACAGCTTAGCATGTCTCACTGTAGGAAATTCAGAAGATATGCTTGACAGCAAATGCTATTGCAAATACTATTAGGCAATAGTATTTATTTATTACTTATGAGAATTCCATACATATGGAATCTTTTGCATGCTGCTGCTGACTACATCCAAGCAAAATTCTGCCAATTACCATAACTCTGCAACCAGTGTTAGCAACAGCACTTGGACTTATATACCGTTTCACAGTGTTTTACAGCCCTAAATAGTTTAGTCAGTATATTTCCCCCAACAATCTGGGTCCTCATTTTACCAACCTCAGAAGGATGGAAGGATGAGTCCACCTTGAGCCTGTGAGAATTGAACTACCGGCAGCAGAATTAGCGACAATACTGCATTCTAACTATGCAGCATTTTTAATTTCCCACAATTGTTTTTCTGTGGCAGGACTCAATTTGTTACTATTTTAGTTATTGTTAAGAGAGAAGTGTTTATAAATCTACTTATTTTAAGCCTGGTTATATAAATTAATCTGCAGTATTTTGCAATTAATTTGATGTAAGCTTTGTAACATTTGACTAGATCTACTTCCAAACAGGATTGTGTGTAAAAGATTGTAACATAACAAATATTGTAGAGTTTGATATAACAAACGTTCTTCCTGAAATGAGAAAAATTATTTCCCCTTTTGAATTGGAAAAAAATCATTCTTTAAAAAATGATATACATATTAATCCAAAGGACTTTTTAAAATGTTTTTAATGAAAATGGAAATAAACCTAGTATGTGTTATTAAGATAGAAACACAAAAATGTGCCAGTTTCATAGATAATGCACATCTATTTAAGCATACTAGTAAGTCAGTATGTTTCAATTATTTCCTTTGATAGTATGATTTATATCTTAGTCATTATTTCTCCCTAATATAGATATTTATAAAGCCATTAAACATCCTTTTTGCTATTATATTCTGCCCAAATTAGGCAGAATTATGGAGAAATAAAAATAAAAAGGAATAGTTCAGAGCTATAGCATGCAAAAACAAGGAAAGTTTCTGTTCTTAAATAGGTAAATATTGTGAGAAGCATGCACACTTATAATCACTTCTTGCTAGAAAAATGTAATGGATGCAAACATTCCTCCCCCCTTCCTACCTCACATAAAGTATAAGTCCTACTCTAGTATTCTAATATTTTTAGAAGAAAAAAATACGGTAATTTGGATTAATTTACACATAAACACACACCATGAAGAGTTATGTTTTCTCCTCTTCAGTACTGAAGGTTTCTAAAAAATACAGAATGACTTGAATGTGAAATTTATGGTTCACTTATTTTCACAAATGATACTCAAGATAAAGAATGTAGTGGATGAGAAAAGTGGGAGACAGAACATGGACAAACTGCTATCTTTGATAATTCATCACTATCATTCGGATGGCAGTGTCATTCAAGTTGTCCAACATATCTGCAAGTGCAAATTAGAGCAAATTATGCCCTGAACAACAAGAACAATGTCCTTAGTCCATCTGTTTCTCTGCCCTGGCATTAGATGATGTCATCATCTTGTCTATCTTCATGACTTCGATGGGCTCCTCCACAGTGCAGCACAGCAGATCCCCCCTTAAGTTGATGAAGTCACTTCATGTAATTCAGGGGCAATGGAAGACACATTTTTCTCACTGGAAGGCAAGGTAGAGAACCTCTCATCAAAAGTTGGGAAACTAGACAGACGCATGGTGAATGTGGAGCAACGGATGGAGAAATCAGAGGCCAGGACCAAGTCTGTGAAAAAGAAATCGCTGAGAATAAATCTGTATTTAAAGTGTGATTTTAAAAAATGTTGCTCTCTAGAATGTGAATTGAAGATATTGGGCTTGAGAATACTGGCAGATGTGAATAAGGCAATAACTCATTTTTTAATGTATGTTTAATTCCTTCTGTTTTTGTGTCAGGTTTTGTCAACACATTGTAATTATTGTACTTTCTCTTAAAGATATACTCAAAGATAGAAGTACAGAGAAGAATGTCATCAAATGTAGAATAATGCAATTGATGTATAAAAACTATTAAAGATTGAATCCTGGATCTCTTTATGAAAATCAATTTGTCCAAAAAGAGGCAATATAAGCAAGGATAATCCTCAGTGAATAAGCTGGTTGTAAAGATGGGGTTGATGTTGCAGATACCTGAATCAAGTTACACTAAGAAATTCACAGACCTTTAAAACAACTTTATATAGTAGATTGTAGAGAAGATAACCAGAACAAAAGTATGGAGAATATGAGGTACTGATAAATGATATTTGCTCTCTATCAGAACATGATTAGTCATGTATAATAAATTAAGGGTTAGATTTCATTCACACTTACACATGAATGAACTCTGTTGTACATAGATGATTTAGTAGAGTGGAATTCATCAGTATGCTAAACACATTTGAACATCTGTCCATCCAAAGCTTTTATTTTCTTTCAGTGCCTACCATCCTATATTGGTTCAGTGCCTACCATACATATATTGCCAATTACTGTAAGTATTCCACAGTACAATAAATTCTCGAATTTCTCACTTTTTCAAGCTAAAATATCTGCAGGTAAATACACACTGCAAAAAATGCAGGCATTGTGAAAAAAATATGCAGTTATAAATTGAATTATCTACCAGCAAAAGATTTAAAAAAACACCGCATAATTGTATTTGCCTAGAAAAGAAAAAACATGCGAGCCTAAATTATAAATAATCTTAATTCTCCACTATATGAATGGGGAGAGATAATTTTTATTTCTTCTTTTCCTTCTTGGAAATGCAAGCCTATAAAACAGCATGTGTCACCATGGAAATCCTTTTTTATACAATAATTTTTGAACAACACCATTATATAGGACACTTTATTCAATTTTATAACATGGAGCCTTTTAACTCAGAAATGAACTATTTCTGATCCTACATTATTAAGATAAAACAAATTTTATGTTTTCTATGATATAATTTATTCAGTAACTTGAAGAAAAATGGAAATTCAGGTAGTGGAGCTTTTGTGGCACTACTGGTACAAAGATTATACTATATTAATTATGCCAGACACTAGCTCAAGGTGCTATTTTCCCCAAATGAAAAGGAACCTATTCTAAGACCTGGTACAATAGAATCACAGAAAGCTCTAAGGTTCAGGGAGACACAATCATATTTCACTGTTTGGTTATTTTGCTCAAATGTTAAAACTGACTCTTATCTATTTATTTATTTATTTATAATAGATATAGGGCTGTCCATCTTGAATAGAATAACTCTGGGCAGCTTACAACATATAAAAGTGACAAAAAAAGAAAAGGAAATTAAAAGCATCATGCACAACAACCAAGTGACCATAACACTCCTACCCCAAATATACATGAACTAGATTCAGTTCCCATCCCAGCCCAATGCCTGGGTGAAAAGCCAGGTCTTAATGGTCTTCCAGACGTCTAAAAGAATAAGGGACTTCTGGATCTCAGGGAGGCTTTTTCATAGGATAGCATCTGCTTCACAGAAGTCCAGCCTCCAAACTCCTGCCAGATGACATAACAGAGAGGGTGCTCACCCTATATATGATCTTTGGGACAGGAAAACACCCTCAGTGTGAGACAATCCTGTAAATAAACTGGACCTATGCTTTATAAGGTGTCAAAGGTGATAATTAATACCTTGAATTGCACCTGGGAAGAAAATGTTTTGGCAGTTTGCCCATGTGTAGTTGAAATGCAGTAATTGAAGTGCTGCAGGCCCACTACTACAGAGAGTTCACAAAGGAACAATCCATGCCAAGACTCTTAGTGCATGTTCACTTCAGGCCATGAGTAACGCCTCTAGAAAATCATGTACTAGCACTAAAGGAATATTGATGAGTTCACTCTAAAATCGCACTGATGATCAAATTAGTCCTTCTTCCTTGCAATGGAACTTCAGGACCACAGGAAGTAATCTGTCCATAGCAAGAGACTGATGTAACATCCATCAACAACTGATTATATTCCGATGTCCCATAACAACAACAACAACAAAATCAAATGTGGGACTTTCTTAAGTCATTTTTGTCTGAGAAAAGAATACAGAATGATGTCCCAAGGACTATCAATTTAGGGAAATTCATTGCCATTTCAGTCACAAAATCAAGACGTTCAAGTAGGAATACTGTTACATAGAAGGGAGGAAGGGAGGCAAAAAGCAGTCTTGGCTAACTCTTGAGGCCCAAATTCACAAACAAGGCTTCATATGTCTGCTGCATCATCTTTTAGGGATAACAGAAACTCCCAATAACAATAGCCATATCGCCATCCATTCCTGGACTCATGGCTGATACCACGAGACTGATACTGGTACTAGGAAGTGTGAGCTACGCAGGTTTGCTGCAGTGAGGGTGTCAAGGAACTTTCACCTATATTCCGTTTTGCTCGCAGCTTGACAAAGAATATGGTGGTGGTGGATTGGAATGCAAGAGTGAGGGGAATGGCATCCAAGCATCATCAGTTCCCATGAGACATTACTCCCCCCCCCCCCTCAAGGACACCCAGAGTAAATGTCACAGTGTGGCTGTCTGGTTCTCATAACAAAATGAATAGAAGTGATTGGTGGACATAATGGACTATGAGTGGCCCATGGGGAAAGGGGTAGTGGTGAAATCCTCTGAAGTCTGCTACCGGTTCTGAGAGTCTGCTACTGAGTGTGCGCGCATGTGCGCCTGAAAGCGCACCCATGCAGCGTTAAAAAAGAACATTTTGAAGCCTTCAGAGCCTGCAAAGGTAAGTAGAACAGCGAGAGGGGGTGGGAATCTGCTGTGCCACATGATTTAGATTAGCTAGAAAGCAAGAAATCCAATGATTCTAGCTAATATAAATCGTGCGTCACACCTGATTGTCGGAAATCAGGCGAACTGGTAGCATTTATTTTACTACTGGTTCGTCCGAACTGATCCGAACCGGTAGCATTTCACCCCTGGAAAGGGGGAATAATTATGCGTGCTTTTGTGCAGGAAGCCAGAGCTGATTTGCTTCTTCTGTGCCAATGTGGATTTATTCAGTAAAGTTTATACTCTTGGTAAAAATAATGTTCCAGGAGTTTCTTTTTCTGGATTTCCCAACTGGACAATTGACAACCAGCTTTTATGGATAGCTGGTACTGCTGGGCTTGAGACATGCTGGCACAGCTGTGGCTTGAGGTGACCAGTGCTGCTGGGGTTTGAGGTTCAGTGCTGGGGCTTGAGAGTAGTTGGCATTGCTGAGGCTTGCTGCAGCTCTGGGCTTGCATTTTGGCTGGTGCTGGGCCTGAAACAGAGAACTGAAGCAGTGGTAGCAGATTGAGACTGCTGAAGGCTACCACCACTGAGGAGTGCTGCCTCATATTTTGTGCTGAGGCAAGCCCAACAGTTCCTAGTGCTCACCCGCAGCACCTGTCCAGTTGGCCCATTGATCTCACCTGCCGCTCTGCTTGCCTGGAGGTTCTGCCTCTTCCCACATCATTGTCACAGAAGGACTTAACTTAATGGTCCATGTAACAGCAACCGGGACTGCCCAAATTTCAGTCACTAAGCAGTGAAGTCACAAGATGTCATGCTTTATGACAGCCTCACTTAGTGATGGAAATCCTGGTCCCAGTTGACATTGTAACCCAAGGATTATCTGTATTTTCAACAGAAATGGCTGGAAAAAAACTATGAAATGTTTATTTTATTGCTTAAAATACAGCCCTTAAAATATAAATTGTTACCAGCTTTAGTAAAAGCAAAATATTTAGATCTAGTGAAGAACTATAAAAACATGAATATGACAGCTGAAATCTGGCTGCACAGCTTTCCATCAATTTCAATTTTGAACAAGGCACATTCAATGTAAATAAAACAAAGAATACTCCCAAAAGTTCCAAATGTATAAAAAACAAAGCAAATACTGGAATATCTTTGACATGTGATGTGGCCCTGCCTATATAATACTATCATCCCTAACGGCCAAAAACACCAATTATTGCAGCTTTTGTTTACATAACACTTTCTACTCTTGCCTTGAAGATCTCAAGTACATATCTTGCAATAGATTATATAATTTTGGGATTAGATAATATCAAATAAAATTGCTTTCATATAATTTGCTATAATCTTGCTTCTATATTTACAACACTGAAAAATGGAAAATCTCTGCCTTGGATGAAGCTTGATTTTGCTATTGGAGATTTCTTATTTTAAAAAAATATCTAAACTCACTAATTATACAAAGAAAAAAGCTATAAGATTTATTGATAAAAAAACATATAAAAAGGCAAGTGGCCATGCTAGATCAGATCATCTAGCATTCAATTTTAACAAGGTTTCCAGAAACTTAATTTGAAAGTATGAAAACAGATCTTCTGAAGTGTTTGTTCTTAACACCTGGCACTCAAAGATATAGTAAATCTAGCTGTGTAGGTTAATGGTAATTGATATACACATTCTGCAGAAAAATAGTTTAATCTACAGTTGAATGCATTTAAATGAGTGCCATCTTTTGGCAGCTGTGTTCATAAATAAATCATTCTGTGATGTCATGGTTTTATTGCCTTCTATAGCTTGGTACATGAGGAGCAAAAAGGCTTGAACCTTAAATTTTCTCTATATTATCCAAGGTTCAACAGATATTGTACAGGAAGAGGATTGCTCTGCAAATCTGCATTTTTAGTTTCTACTAAAGAACAAATATGCAAATATGTTTTAAAGGCAAGTCACATTTTTCTTTTCATTTTTTTCTAGATGTTTTCCTGATCTGAAAGTTCTTGGAAGCTTAAAAGTTTGTATGCTATTTTGTACACTTTAGATTGACCTAATAAACATCTTAATAGTAATTTATAATTTAATTTTCTTTTAACTGTCAATGTCTGCTGATTTTATCTTTACAGAATGATCTTGTATGACTCACTAATTTATGTCTAATCACTGATAATAAAAAAATAATAGAGACAGCTATCTTTTTAAGCATAGATGTAAGGTGTAGATTGTACACTTGCATTCTTGCCTAATCCAATATAGACAGGAACACTTATATATTTTCTAGCAATAGAATATCCCTAGTTACCATACTAGGGCCTAGTATGATGATGATACATCATTGAGATACTCCTCTAAGATCTGAGTGATGCTGTCATGATTTCATTCTAATGTACGGAAACCAAGGGGGCAAGGATGGAGAAAAATGGGCTTTAATCCTACCAAGACTGAGTGGCTATGAGTTTTGATCCTCTCTGAACCTGGATCAAAAGATTTTCTATTATTAGTTCTAGAAAGAGTTACATTCCCCATTCAAAACCAGTGCATAATGTGGAGACTTTTCCTGAATTTACAGTTCTTGCTTGAGAAGCAGGTGGCAACTGGGGCCAGGAGAACCTTTGCACAATTATAGTTTTGTGTTAATTGGGAAGCCTGGTCAGGGTCTCTTATACCTAAGTTGTTTCTGTCCAGATTACTGCAATGTATTCACTGTATATGAATATATGCAATGTATTCCTTCATCCAGAAGCTGCACTGGATCAGAATGCAGTATAGGTAGTTATAAATGTGGAAACTGTGCTACTTTCAAGCTACACTATGTCCCTTAGGCAATTCAGGGTGCTAGTAATCACCTATAAAGCTCTACGGGGTACAAGTCTCAGTGGTTTGCAGGACCACCTAAGATTATTTTCTGCCAATCCTGCATGTTTAACAAGATGGGCACACTCTAGGTCTCTTCTTTGAAGCAATGTCATCTGATGGAAGCTAGGAGTGCCTTTTCTGTTGCAGTGCTTGTTCTTTGGACAAATCCTCCAACCATCTGAAATTCAATTGGCCCAACCTTGTCAATCTTCAAGAAGGCTTTAAAACTTGTTTTCTTTGGGAGATTGAATGTATGCTAATGACTTTAACTGTATGCCATTAGTATATCGATTCTTTTTGCTTTGTTTTCTTGATATTTTTGGTTTTAATTGTAATTTGTTTTTTCCTTTGATTTTATTGATGCACACTGTTCAGAGTCATGACATGCCTGCTAAGCAGCCATAAGTAATATGGGTGGCACAACAATCTATCAATCTGGAAACATCCATAGTTATTCTTCATGGATTGTGATGTTTGTCTAAAGAAGTTCTCACTATGAATTTTCTTTCTTTCTAAAGGAAGCATTGATAGTAGCATAATTGAAAATAGTTCTACACCTCTATTTTTCTCAAAATGGATGGTATATTTTCATACAGTTTTAAAAAGTATAAAAAGTATTTAAAAGTATATTATAATATTATAGTATTTTGGGTAGTATAAATGACAAACCCATAAATTCAACAGTATTTCTTTTTGCAATTTCAAAAACTACAGATTTGTACCTGTTCTGCCTTTCAACAATGTATTCTGATAATATTGCCTTTCCAGTTGTGGATTTGCACCAGGACGTAACAAAGCTTTTCCTGATCCTTGGTTACTTGTAACAGCCACTGGTTTTTCTGCAAATTACAATTAAAATGTAAGACAAATCACACTGAACGATTTTTACAAAACTGAAAATATTCCGTTTGTTTCTGTTTTATAGGTCTCAATTATTCATTTTAGTATTATTTTGAAATTTTATATGGCTGCCAATCCTGCGAGTTTGACAACAAAATACAAAAAATATTATAAAAACAGCAACATACACTGAAAAAATGTAATAGGATACAAGGCTCAATTCACAAGTCCCCCAAACACATGTATCTACTAATTGTCTGTGCTTATTCCAGAGGGAAAAGTCAGGTTTTCATAGCTTTTTAGAAAGCTGGTAGGTTCACAATCTGTTTGGGAGGCTATTCAATGTAGCAGGGATAGAAGTAGAGAAAGCAAATCTGCTGGGTCCTGAAGGCAACATTATTTCATAGAAGAGACTGGAACATACTCACCTTGTCAAGTCTGTTAATAGATAGAAACTATTTGATGAAACCAATCCATAAGTAATATATTCTTGCACCTGGGTGGCTTTAAATGTGATAATTGAATTGCTACTGGAAGCTAGTGCAGCTTATGCAGAAATTTCCTAACAGTGAGAACAATTAACCAGTGGAACAGCTTTGCCTTCAGAAGTTGTAGGTGCTTCCTCACTGGAGGTTTTAAAGAAAAGACTGGACAGCCACCTGTCTGAAATGGCATAGGTTCTCCTGCTTGAGCAGGGGGGTTGGACTAGAATACCTCCAAGGGATTCAGCCAGTTCGCACCACTTCGGGAGAACCAGTTGTTAAACTTTCTGAGCAGTTTGGTGAACTGGTTGTTGGAAGAAATAATAAGGGCAGAGAACCAGTTGTTAAATTATTTGACCCCCATCACTGCCTCCAAGGTTCCTTCCAGCTCTATTCCGATTATTATTAAGTATCTATGTAATGACAGACTTTGAACATTATTTTTTTTAAATGAACATCTATTTATATGAATATATGATTTAGATATTAATACAAACCTTTTAGGTCTGGTCTATCTCGGATACCAACTGATACAAAGAAGCAGTCCATATCCACATGCATTATGCAACACTGATGTTTGGCTGAATTCAAGAAGGATGTACTATCTAGTAAAAAAATAGTAAACAGACAATTTAATTCTGCCTAAACAACTATCCATTGTTTCTAGTAAAATTAAAAAATTAACCTTAAAACTTATCTCTCAATTCTTCATTACCCTTTAGTAAAATATAAAAGAAACATAAAACTGTAGAAAATTTCGAATTGCCTAACATCTCCCACCTTCAGTTACCCTTTTATGCTATACACACCAATTCTGAAATATTTATATTCTGACCAAAACAAACCATACCAAAATATCAACTATTTCACTGAAAAACAAATATGTGACTTTTTAAATATAGTTTTAAAATATTTTTTTACCTAAGTCAGTTTTATTTATTGAAGATTGTCCTGCTTTCATTTTTTTCAACTTTTCTCTTCCTGGGAAGCTAGCATTATTTTGTTTCTGTAGTGTGTTGACAAACTCTGTAAATTCACATTTCCATGTAGATATATGATGCAATCTTGAATGAGAGTAAAAATCCGAAATGAAATTGCCATTAGAAGGTTTGGACAAAGATGAATAATCTTCCTTAATAGGAGCAGGTATTGAAGTAGTGCTTTTTGTGCTTGAAGGCCCCTGAACAGTGTAGTGATGAGCACCGTTTATTTTAATATTACTGTGCAAAGATGAACAAGATGAATTACTCATAGTCCTGTGCACATTTCTTAAAAGTTCAGTATTTCTGTTGCTTTGTTGCAAATGTTGCGTAGAACAGTCTCTAAAATCAGTGCTTTCTTTCAATTCTTCTTGCACAGGAGAAAGTCTGCTTATAACACTTTTGTCAAAGTGTAACAAACCATCCTGCATCTTTAAGGCACTGTTGGAACTATGACTATGTCCATTAAACATGGAAAAATTGTCTTTCTGATGTATTCCATTCTGTTTGCTTCTGGAAACAGCTTGCTCCAACTCCAAGAATCTTGTAGTTTCAGGTTCTTTCTTTGATTTACTCACTCCATCTGTTTTCATTTCATTCTCTCCTTCATGCTTCTTTTCAAGACTATTTCTAAAATCAAGAACATGTATAAAACAAATACATAAGACAAAGGTTAAATGATTTCCTCTTGTTGTTGTAATCCTTTTATATGAAGTCTAATAACTGATCTCAGTAGGACTTGTGTAATGTTTTCTACACTTAAGAGGTATTTTCCAAATATTTTAATTTTGTTATACATTTGTCATGCTTTCAATATATGTACATTATACTGTACACATTTACTTTCATCACCTATTTATAAATGGAATATTACATAAACGTTAGCAGCACTGACATTAAAAATCTATATATTTTATGATTCCAAGATTTCAGACTGACATACAAACTCACTGGTATACCTAGTTATTTGATACATTGAGATCTAAGTGTAGCCATTCTATTGCTAAATAGGACATTTGACAGATACTGTTCTATTCCCTGAACTGTCATATGTTATAGATTAAAGAAAGTAAGTCCAAGATTTAATTATTTGGTGTATCCTCTAAACCTCAATGTAAAAGTATTCTGGCATAAATAAAGGAAATATAAGCAAAAGCATTCAACAAAAGACGGGCTCAACTGAGCATGGGTGAGTGCAACTACCATATTAAGGTCTACTTTTTGGCAGTAAGGGTAGGAAAGCAGCAATACTTCTCCATTCTTATTGCACCTGCAGATTGCTTCCCTGCAACTCTGTTTCAGATATGGATCCTCATAAGGGATTAACTCTAATCTTGTGGAGGAATTTGCTAATTTGTGGATAAAGTTGCTCAAATTCACTCCCATTGGACTCTGACTTTGTCACAGGTCTAGAAGAGATGTTTGGGAAAGATTCATAGCCAGTTATCTGGCAATGGTTTGAATCTGTTGGACCTGAGGAAGTGGACAGTCCTTAGGATTGTGAGCTCAGTCACCTTTAATTCCATGCACTGCCTAGCCTGTAAAAGAGCCTGTGATGAGTGTGAGTGGGTTCTGGCACTGATGAATTCTTCTTGGGGTAGGGGATTGTTCCTTTATATCTTAAAGAAATACCAAATTATATATCTCCACCCTTGGTCAATTAAATTATGCTCTGGAGGCTGTGAAGTAGGAGCTAGTCATGGCTAGGTGGGCCTTTGAAAGACATTCTGCTTTCTTTGCCACGGCACTTACCTTATGGAACATTCCTCCCCCCAAAATTAAATTAGTTCCATTTCTTTTGGTCCTCAAGACCTGGTTATGTTATCAGGTCTGGGGCTCCCAGGGAACTAGAGATTTCCTTAGATGGGTCAATAGTTGAGGTTGCCATATTTATCTCTCCTCACTCAGGGCTTTATTTTTATATTATTTATTTCTTAATATAGATTTCTATATTTTTAAATTTATCTTTTTGTATATTTGAGGTTTTTATCTATTGTTGTGCACACTTGAGTCAATGACAAAACAGCTTTACATCTTCCTAAGGAAATATCATAAGCCTGAAATGCTTTAGAGTAACAAATGATTTTCTGAGGATTTTCAGTTCTACCTAATGAAATACAAAGCTTGAACAGATACCAGTAATCTTATTAAATCATTAATTATATTGTACTATGTGCTATGGGAAAATATTAACTGGAAACAAGGTAATATTAATGTCTTTCATATTTTTTTCTTAATAAGCATCAACTGTGGGCAATATACATAGTTTAGAAGTGAGAGCAAAAGAGAATTACGGTAGATGCAAAAATAATTTATCTCTTTCAATCTGTACCAATACGGTTAGGTCATGGTTTGTTTTAGCCATAATAGGTGGATGATGATGATGATGATGATTATTATTATTATTATTATTGTCACCTCTGTTATTTGTACTTTCAATGGCACCACTAACTAGCATTTTGAAAAAGACAAACTATGGCTAAAAAAGGGATTAAAAATTTCCCATTTGCTCTACATGGATGTTTTAAAATTGGAAAAACAAAAGCTGAATAGAGCTCACTGCTGAAAAGCACTGAGGAGTTTAGCAGAGTCATTGAAATGCAATTTAGCATTGACAAATGTGCAACAATTGCTGTTAAGGCAGGAAAAATTCTTGAAGAGGATGGGTTTGAACTTAATAATGAAGAGTTGATAAAAGCAGTAACACCAGAAGAAGGGTAAAAGTACTTAGGAGTTTTGGAAGCTTCTGATCTGTTGCACAAGAAAGTCAAGGAAGCTACTTCAACAAAATACATAAAGAGAGTCCTGAAAATCCTGAGATCAAAGCTAAGTGGAGGAAATATCATAAAGGCAATTAATAACTGGGCAATACCTGTAATACAATACTCAGCTAGAGTAATTGATTGGACTCAGCTAGAACTTGATAAGTTGGATTGAAAGACAAGAAAACTAAAGACAGTGCACCATGCTCTGCACCCAAAAAATGATATTGTTTTATTGTACTTGCCTAGATCTCAGGGTGGCAGAGGACTCTTACAGGTGAAACAAACTGTGGAAGAGGAAAAACATGGCTTAAATGACTACATAAAAAAAGCAAAAGCGCCTCTGCTGAAGGAGGTGAACAAGGGAAATCTCTTGAAAACAATGAGATTGAAAGCAGAATATCAAAAGGAAACAATTGAGCATTGAATTTCTAACTGGAAATAGAAGCATATGAACAGTCAATACATAAAGGACATTGAAGGAAAGGCAGATACAAAGCTAACATGGAGATGGTTGAGATCAGGGGTACTGAAGAAAGAAACAGAAGGCTTCATTTTGGCTGCCCAAGAACAAGCCCTGCAGACTAATTCCATGAAAGCAAAAATTCAACATGTCAGTAACAATAGTAAATGTCGCTTATGCAACGAGAAAGATGAAACAGTTGATCACCTTATCAGTGGCTGCAGAAAATGTCACAAACTGATTATCTACAATGGCATGACCGAGTTGCCAAAATCATATATTGGAAGCTTTGCCAGAAGTTTGGGTTCGAATGCAGCAAAAATTACTGGGAACAACAAATTGACAAAGTTGTTGAAAATGAACAGGGCAAGATCTTGTGGGACTTTTGAAGCCAGACAGATAGGCACCTGGCATAATTTTTGTGGGAAAGAAAAAAGTCTGGTTCATTGATATTGCAATACCAGGTGATGCGCGAATTGAAGAGAAATCACTAGAAAAAATAACAAAATACTGCCATTTGCAAATTGAAGTTGAGCAATTGTGGAGGAAGAAATCAATGGTTGTACTAATAGTAATAGGAGTCCTTACAGCAGTACCCAAAGGGCTGCCTAGATACATGGAAATTTTGAACTTATCAGACCTAACTATTCTGACTTTGCAAAAACCCATCTTGCTTGGAACTACCTATATACTCAGACATTACCTTAATAGCTCTCAGGTCCTTGGTTGTGAATCAAATTGAAGATTAAATTCTTATGTTATTGTTATTATTATTATTCCATCAGAATGGCAATGGCATGTCAAAATGTTGACATCTTCATGATGACAATGTAATGCATATCTTACTCCTGTGAATTTCTATCCTAACATCTGGTTTCATCATTATTCACTCATCCCTTGACTGCCTGATTCTATACAACAATAAGCCATAATGATAGCGTACAAACTAAAGTGTCTCAAATTATGCATTAAGCCCAAATCAAACATATTCTATTATGATTTAATGCAGTGGTCCCCAACCTTTGTGGCTTAGCAGCCCGGCTGGGGCAGGGGGAGTGGGTCATGCAAGTGATGAGCTGGCACATGAGCACCTATTTCACTCACACAAGAGAAAAGCCTTTGGGACACGGTTTTATGCTCCTTCAGGCTTCTCCATGCCAAAAACTTTTGCAAAAGGATGGAAGGCCTGAAGCAGCGCAAGATCCCTCAAAGCCTTTCATTCATTTGCAAAAGCTTTTAGCGCTGAGAAAAAAAACATTTGGAGGCGCGGTCTCATGCTCCTTCAGACTCACTGGGGCCGCCCGACATTCCAAAAGCAGGTCGGGTGTCCTGGGCAGGCAGCCTCGGTGAGTCAGCAAAGCTGAGCAGGGCGCACTTGTCACACTCAAGTTACTGGTATTGAATTATACTGTAATGCCCTTCATCATCTGACACCTGAACTTACAGAACTGCCTACTCTAATCAAAATTGGCCCAGCTCATATCTTATAGAAAGTTGCTAGTGGTCCCCCAGTTCTATTAGCTTAGGCTAGATAGCACTGATTTTTTTTGGCAGCACCAAAGCACTTTGGAATGACCTTCCTTTGGAGATCAGTCTTGTTCCTTCTCTGTTGTCTTTCAGAAAGTTCCTGAAAACGGAATTATTTCATAGTCTGCCTGTCCATCTGTCTGTCCATCCATCCATTCATATTGTTGGAGACAATATGCTGACTCTGTATGCTTAGAGAGGGTTGTTAAGCACTATGAAGCGGTATATGAGTCTAAATGCTATTGCTATCTATCTTTCTTGCCATTTATGTGTTTTTATACTGGATATTTTGTTACTGTACTGTATAACTTTGAAGTCTTTTGACTGACATGGGGTATAAGTTTAATAAATAATAAATAGCTTCTAAATAGCAGAGAAATTAGCAAGAGACATCATGACTGGGGCATGGATGACTGAACAGCTGTTGAATGGTTTGTAGAAGTAAAAAGATAAAGGTAAAAGTTTCTCCTGTCCAGTCAGAAATGAAGACACTAGGGGGTGGTGCTCATTTCCATTTGTTAGCCAAGGAAGCCAGCATTGTCTGAAGAAGTTTCCATGGTCATGTGGCCAGCATGTCTATACACTATACACCAAGGTGCATGGAACATGCAAAAGCACTTCAACAAATCTATACAAGTGCAAAGAACTCACTTTATATATGTATCAAATTAGGTTTTAATATTACATTGTTATGTATACTTATTTTAAAAAAACTTTAATATGACTGCATTTGAAAGAAGCTTAATTTAGAAAACAAAAAAGTATGGTAATTATTTTTGCCTTATTTATTACATTTGTATCTAACTTTTTGATCAGAGATGAAAGCAACATATACAGTACTCCTTCCATTTCCCACCACCACCACCACCAGAACAACCCTGGGATAGGAGTTGGGCTGAAAAAGAATGACTCCCATGAACTTCCACAGCTGAGGGTAGACTTGAATCTAGGTCTCTCTACTACAGGAACATTTTAACCATTACAACTGCACTGGGTTTCAGACTTAATTCCATTGTATTTCAAACTATAATGTGCGGTGTACTTAGAGATCTTCAAATAATTGAATATACAATATCAACATAAATTCATCAACATTTCTTAGAGGTCTTAAACTTAATTTCAATTATTAAACCTAAATAATTACTTACACCCTGTTGAGTTCCACAGAGATATTGCTAGGACCTGGAACTGAATCTTCAGGCTTGCATACAGTATTAAACCAGAGGCCTTTCTGAATACTTGTCTGTTTTGTGTAAAGCTGATAAGGAATATATGAAAGGAGTCGTCCAGCCTTTATGCTGTAACAGAATGTCAGAATTTTAATTGCTCAAAAACTTCATGAAAAAATAGTTTTTATATACAGTGGAGTATTTCCCTGTTCTGAAAGTCTTATTAACAAGTATATTATAATATATTAATATATTAAAGGATATATTATAATCTAAAATCAATTCTTCTACTTTCAAGAACATATTTAGACAGATTTTAAGTGACTAAGTGGCATTACATTTTCTAATTACTCATTCTTTTTTTCACACACTTCAGAAATACCAAGATTTAAGCACACTTCATCTGAATAGGAAGTATTCTCTTACACACTTTATTGAAATAGTTTTTGAAAATGTATCAAAATTGTTTCACATGTGTGATTATGCTGTTGAGAAACAAAAACTTACATTCCTCTGGGTGCACATTGGAGATGCTAATTTAGCAATTCATTTGGACTTTATATGAGTTAAAAGAAAAAAAGAGGCACCAACGTAACTAAAAAATCTTCTAGGAAACTATACAAGTCAAATTGTTTCTGAGTAAAAAGATGTTTACATTTGAATGTTGCAATTAAAAAAATGGAAGAGGCAAGTAACCAGTTTTAAGATTTCTGGCATTTAATTCTTTACATGATGACAGCCAGATGAGGACAGAAGTGATAAGAGAACTGCTTACTTCTTCTGTTGTGTTCCTATCCCTTAGTCTTATGGTCTACCACAGGTTGAAGAGTGAGTGAAAGTGGAAACAGAGGTGCTCTACCATAGACTTTCTCTCCAACTGATGAAGGCACTGAGTCTCTTCTAACCAAGTATCTAAAAAGGTTTTAATTTATTTTTAAATAAGGGAAATAATAACACATAAGGTTTTTCTACATTGCCCTGTTATGTTTTTTTCCAATGTATTTACTTTTTATCTGATAAGATCAACATGAAAATCATATAGAGAAGAAATATATTTCTTCTTATTATATTTACTGTAATTATTTTAAATGTTTTATTTATGTTGTTAATGCTTAGTGAATCAAGTAGAAATTATTACACAATTTGTATTTATAATCCCAGAATATTCTGACGTGTTACACTGTGAAAAAAGTAGCAAACATTCTGTTATACAGAAAAAGAGAATCAGGTTAATCTGGGAAAATGAACTGGAATATTATAATAACAGTTACCCATAATTCTTTTAGATGTACTTTTCATTTAGCTTGCATTTACACTAACAGGAAATTTGGCAAACACTCAAAAGCCAATCCATTTGCAATTAGGAAAACTACACTAGGATCACATTACCCAGTTAAAAAAAAAAGAACTTGTTAGTGTTTGTGATTAGGTTTCTATGGGAATAGTGCAATTTTATCTGCTACATTGGGGATAGTCTCAAGAGCAGATTATCTTTTCAATAAGTACACTATAATTCAAATTACTGCAGCAGAATTGCTTATTTTTAATAACTATAAAATAATCTAATAAAGTTTAATGCATACGAGTTAAAGCAAAAATAGAGAAATTATTTTTATGTTTAAATACAATATGCATATTATGTAATGCTTTCTATTTAATTGTCTGTACTTTTAATGTTTTGAAATTTCTACTGGATCTGATCAGTGCTATCAGAGCCACTAATGTTATTACCAATGAGAATAATCTCATTCAGTGATAAAAACAGAAAACATTTAATACAATTAAAAAAAATAAGGTCAGTTTTTCAGAATGTCTGTGGTATTTTAAAATGAAATTACGAACTCATATTCAGAATATTCAAATGAGATTATCAATCTGCTCACAACTCTCTAATATTTACCTATCTATTATCCAATCTGGTCGAACTACTTTTTCTCCCTTCAGTTCCTTTATTTTGGCATTTGGAAGATTTGTAGCAATAATGTGCGTTGTTTTGGATCTAGAATAGTATATATGATATTGCCCACCATGCAACATCATTAGCCGCCTCAATTCATCAGCAGAAGGATCTATAATAAAAATACAAGATACATAAAAGTTGTTTTTTTTTTAATCATAAACTGAAAAACCTAGCATTATGCTTTGGAATTAAGAGCAGTTATTCATATAACAAAATGTTAAGGATAAAGTTGAGTATATACTATAGTTTATTGATAAATATGTCAAAATATTCACATAGATCTAGATTTCACAATTCTATCTCCCTCAATAAAATATCAATTTTGAAAAGTTTAATATTTCTTCTTCATTCCCTACTCAATAAAACAACTACACTAAAATGCTATTCCTGTTCAGAATTCCAATAGACTTGCTAACCCTTTGTCCAGGATACTGCATTTTCTTCTGTGTTCCTTGCAATTTTTTACTTGAAATTCAGATAACAATGCCAATTCCATTCTTTCTTTCTTTCCTTCTTTCCTTCCTTAACATTCAGAGTAGCCATGCTCTGAAATATTGTTAGACATATTTGCTATTAGCATATCCAATGAAGATTTAAGAGAATGCTGTATTGTGTAATAATATACAGTATTCCATTTTTTAAAATAACATGACAGCTTGAAAGACATTTCTATCCTCTAACAAAGCAATTTTGTTTTTGAAAACTTAACTAAAATATTTTTTCTGGGAGCCCCACAAGTGCTGTAGCAACAACAAACTATTACATTGGGGTTACATTTTAGTCTAATTTTTCAAATCATCTCTTTGGCCATTCCACAAGTGTAGTGATAGTGTCTACTCAACTATCAAGGCTACAATACACAAATAGCAAAAGTATTTTTAAGTAGATACCTATCAGTCCTGCTCTTCATTTCATAATTCAGGTAAAAAGCAGAAAAGGAATGTGTGAATCTGCAGTTTGTATTTGAATTATGTACAGTTTTTTTTTAAAAACTAAGTTAAACTGATCTATATGAAAATGAAATAAGAGTACAGTAAACACTGCTTTCTGGAACATTTCATTCAGGGAATTTAGGCAAGCAAAAATTGGCTCACTAATTCTTTCAGCAAATGAAGTTATAGAAGATTCTGGTTAGGAACAGAATAAACTTACAGCTTTGCCATTTACCCACATATTAGTATCTTTATTAATTTTTTCTTAGCCCTAACTACCGAATATTCCTAGAGGACATTTTAAATAGTTTATAAAAATAAAGGCATCACCTGTGAAGCCATTGACAAAGATGGCAACTCCACTGAAAATCGTGGATGAATTTTCATCTTTCTGATGTTGCAGAGCAGCCTCTGAATGAAACTGATTTTCCAATTTCTGGACTTTGGCAGACATATATCCTCCCTTGAATGGAAATAATATGGATCTTTAGAGGTTGATTATCAACTTGATCGATTCTACAATTATATGAAAAACAATTTAATAAGCTGTGAAATAGTTATCATGCTAATTCATAACCTATGCTTTAGAAAACATACAATAGTAACAAAACATTCTAACAAAACCAAACAGATCACATTATGACTGCTGAGTAATGAGAGATCCCAGCTTCTGACATATCGGTAGTATCAATTTCATTTTTTGCATGTGAAATGCTGCATGTTTAATCTTCATATGTACTGTGCATTTTATAAGTCTCATGTGTTGTGGCACACTAACTGCCAGCAGAGCTGGTGGCAGACTCAGACGATGAGGAGGTTGGGGAGCAACCTGGGCCAGTGCTGGAGTCTGGGGAAGGCTCTGGTGGATGCTCTGTGTCGGATGCAGAGATAGAGCCAGGGCCGTCTGACATTTCCCAGCCACCGGAGAGGCAGCTGCCTTTGGAGGCTGATATGAGTGAGGAGGAAGAACAGCTGGGGCCTGTTCTAGATGCATGTATGCGCAGAGCAGTTAAGGTGAACAACGGAGGATAAGGAGTCAACTCGGGAAGCAAAGCACACGTGGACGCTGAATGTCCCATCCCTGGCTGGGGAATAAATAGAAGGAAAGGGGAGTGGTTATCGTAGGAGACAAGAGTTCGTATGTCTGAAGATTTTGCTCACTGTGTTTCGTGCCACAAAGACTGCTTGCCAGTATTTACTTTGCAGCTTTTTGGCTGGGAGCTCACAGCCTTGCAATAATGGAAGGAACTGATAAGGTCTGTACTGCAATTAATTCCTTGAAGGACTATTGCCTGGACTTTTCGGTGGGTGAATGCAATTAATTCACAAGAGGTAAATAAAGAGGAGTTTTTCGTGACAAGGAGTCTGTTTCTTGCTTCTGCTAAAGCTGGGTCAGAACATCATATATTGTACATTTTATAAGTCTCATGTGTCAACCTTAAGTTACTTTTGAATATCAAAAATAATGATTTTCAGTCCTATCTGAAGTTTAAAGTATGACTTTACCACTTCTTCTTTGGTATGATAATGATGAATATATCTTATTAATAAAATAATTACATTAAAGTGGAACAAAATATTTAATTCTCCCTCAAAATATGTTTATTTAATTAGTTAAAAGCTTTACTGCATGTGCTTACCCATGTCCCCCAGCCATCTCTGTCACTGGCTCGTTTTCTCCATCCACCTTGCTTCATAGTGATCCTTCTATTTGTGGAGGGGGGAAAAGGCATTTATTTTTGGCATTGCTACTATAACAGTGGATATTACACAGCCAGAAATAATTCATAGAAAATAAATTGCAATTAACTGTTCCAGAAATCTTTGAACATTGTTTCTACAAGATACTAATTTATAGTTTGCAGATTCTTTAAAAACATTTGACTGAGTATTTCCTCATTTCATAATTAACTTAAGATATATCTTAATGCTATATGTTGGTATATTTTGATGCTTAATTGTACTAAAATAGCAGCCAATATTGTGATATTTAGAGCTAAGCCACCCGATTGAACAACTAATGATATCAGATATAGGTTGAAATAGCACAGAATCCTATCTTTTTCAAGGTCTAAATCATATCTATGTGAGTATTAACTTAAGATAGCAATGCTGTTACTTCAAATAAATATTGCATGGATAAGAGTGAGGGACAGGCAAGGTGGATGCCTTCTCCAATACCTTCAAACTTCCATCTGTAGATGGGAGCTTGTGAACTACAACCAGCAATTACATAACAATGTCAATGGTCCGTTTCAATAAATTGTAAATATACAGACCCAGACAAAAGTATCACAAAATCTGTTTGGCATCTTAAAACTAATATATTATTGCATAAGATTTCATGTATTTCACTTCATCAATCTATATGCATCCTTATAAGGGAACATAGCTCACATGTCAAGCTAGCATAATTATTTATTTTAGTGGAATACTTTAAATCCAAATCTTCCAAGTAACAAATTATATGGAAACTTTGTATTTTAAAATTTTGGAATGTGCATTCATCTTATAGCTGTAAACAACTAGAAAAAACAACAAAAATCAAAGGCAGGGAGTTAAATATGTCCCCCCCCCCCTTCCTTAATGTCTAAACTTTTTCCTAATCTTTCCTGCTCTTATGAAATGGAATTCATGCTCATGCTCTCTCCCAAATACTTAATATTTGGAAGTCATCATTAGCTTTTAGGCTGATCAAACAGCCTCAGAAGGCCAGTACTTTGTTAGTCTCAGATTTTCTTCTACACTCTGGAGATTAATAAAGAGATACAGTATTGTATCTTCAAGACAGGCAAAAAAAGCCTGAGGCTTATTGCTTTTGACTAAGGAAAACAGAAGATTCACCTGAACAAAAATAAGGACAGACCTTTATTTCAGAATATATTATTGATTATATTCTCAAAATGATTTAAAGAAATCCAACCACACAATCATATGCATAATATCTACCAAGAAGCTTAACTACACTGTTTCACTTGTGATTTCTGATAGAACATTCTGAAGACACAAACAAGGCAAAATTCATTATAAATTAAAGTCCATGACTTTAATGCAAAGTTGGGAAATGGATCAATTATTATTGTCTCTGGGGGAATTGAAGAAGAAAATAATTATACCAGTCCTGCCAGAACTTGCCTGTTTTTAATCCCTTATGAAGTCCTACCGTACAGGTAGCATAAACATAAATTAAGAACATGGAAGAATTTCCCTCTCATTACTGTCATGTTGCTATCTTGAACTTTAAAATATCCAGAACAATTAAAGAGACTTATCAATATTTTTAAAATGTTTACAAATGGAAACCATTAATAATTTTACATCCAAAGCTACTCGTTTTAAGATGTAGGAATGTGAAATTAGAACTTTTTCATTCTAGCCTACCTCAGATTTTCTTAATTTCTTGTGGGAAAAAACCCTCAAGTATCTAAGACAAATATTTTTAACTTGGGTTTATAATTGGCTCCCCATATAAACATCAACAATGTTTACCAAAATGCAGACAACTTTCGCTGCAATAGATAGGATTTCTATACTTAAATAACTGTCCAAATACATTATGCTATTGATTGCTGAAGTACTGGAAGAGATACATGATTGCATCCATCTGAAACTCTAAGTTTCCTTTCACTCTCACTGATGCTTCTGAAGTTTTTTCTTGGGAAAGAGGAGAGGGGCGAGTGAGGTCAGGCAATAACTGGACAGGATAATTTCTAGTTTTGTCTTCAATTGGCTGGGAAGAAATTCAGAGCAGTAAGTTTCATACAGCACTATTTATACAAATTTTAGTTGCCCAAAATAAATGTTCTCAAATTATCCTATTCTTTGTTCCTTAAATAAAATTTATTTTATTAAAATAAAAATAGCAAAATTAACAATTAAACCTATTAAATATTTGTTTTTTAATTTTTTCCATGTATTCTTTTATTAAGCGCCAACTTTTATTAAGTGCCAACTCAGAAAGCTCAAACTGTCCAAAGAGCTGCTGATTCAGTTCTACAGAGGAATTATTGAGTCCGTCGTCTGCACCTTTATAACTGTCTGGTTTGGTTTTGCAATCCAATAAGACAGACACAGACTTCAGAGGATAATTAGAACTGCATAGGGGACCTGTATATTGCACGAGTAAAAAAGAGGGCTGTGAAAATATTTACAGACTCTCGCATCCTAGACATAAATTGTTTCAACTCCTACCCTCAAAATGACGCTATAGAGCACTGCACATCAGAACAACTAGACACAAGAACAGTTTTTCCCCGAACGCCCTCACTCTGCTAAACAAATAATTCCCTCAACACTGTCAGACTATTCACTGTCTGCATTACTATTACTATTAATCTTCTCATCATTCCTATCACCCATCTCCTCCCACTTATGACTGCATGGCTGTAATTTTGTTGCTTGTATCCTCACGATTTATATTGATTGTTTCCTAGTATGATTTGATTGCTTATTTGTACCCTATACCTATCATTAAGTGTTGTACCTTATGATTCTTGAT
>JANHFT010003736.1:7427-25165 GCA_032467955.1 Pseudoxenodon macrops
GCCCCCTGCCCCTCCCTCGCCTCGCTCCGGGATATTTAAGAACCGGGGCACCCTCTTCGAGCTCTGATGCAATCCAGGGACCCGCCCACTCCACCGCTTCCAATGGGAGATCAGGGACCGGCAGGAGGGGGAAGGCTAGCGGCGCGGCGTTAACCACACGCTTTTGCCTTTCGGTAGTATTTAAGGTTGCGACCAGCAACTTCCCAGCGGCGGAGGAAACGGCATTTGGAAGCATCGGCGTGGTCTGAATGCAGGGATGAGGAGGAGGAGGAGGAGGATAGACGTGACCAAAAGATGGTCTGAAACGCCGCCGTTTGCATTCTTCCGGGAAACAATCGGCGGGCTCCTCTCTCGATTGATTATTAAAATAAAAGTGATGCCTGTTGTGGCTGGAAATCCAGACAAGAACTAAACGGGATTGAAAAGGCCCAGTCGTACATAAAGTTGCCTGATGGCCATTTAGGATGAGAAACTCAGTTGGATGACTGAAGTCTGCAAAGGGGTTCAAGACCTATGGCATAATTAAAGTGTTTTTAATTTTTTTTTAGCCTGGTGTCCAGCATGGTGCATCCTGACTTGAGGCCAATCAAATTCATTCAGGCAAGGGCTCTCCTCTGAAGGAGTCTTTGCTTGTGTTTCCCAAAGCAGTAGGGAAACCATTCAGACTATTGCCCCTGACAGCTGATAGTGGAATAACAATTAAAGAACTCCTCATTGCTTGCAGGCAAAACCTTTTTCTCACTGAAGATACAATTTGGCATTTTCTCCAAATGCATGCCTTTCTCATGATCTGATGGGATAATTAAAACCAGGAGAAGGCATATAGTACAAATGTGTGAATCTTAAGGGACTAACACTACAATCACAAAGTAGGAAGGAAAGCGAACCAGATCTGCTCATCAGTAACCCTGTAGTTCAGAATTTACACTGCCAGTAGAAGTTAGTTTATTTCCTGTACCTTCTTTAAAAGTATGTAATTAAGTATAAATCTTATCATTTAAGAGTTTAGGGAAGATTATAGGGCTTCCTATAAATGGGATTATAGATCTTTAGCCAATTGCTTTTCCTTTCTCATAAATATCTAGATCAGGGGTCCCCAAACTTGGCAACTTTAAGACTTGTGGACTTCAACTCCCAGAATTCTCCAGCCAGTTGCCAAGTTTGAAGCCCTCTGATCTAGATAAAGTGCTTAGGAAAAAAGTTAGGAAACACTTAAAACAAATTTGAGAGTCAGTTCAGTACAGTATACTCTTTAGATCACTGCATGTAGAAATTATTTTCTCTACCATATTGCAAGGTAAACAAATACAATACAAATTGCAATGCTACACCTGATTAGTACATGATGTGGCTTAAAGTTTAGAATTAATTTTGAACTACAATTTACTCGTAAGCTTTTTAGTGAAGCAACAACATGCAATCTCATGCAAAGGTGCAGATCCAAAATCAAATAAATCCAAATTTTCACGTTTGAACTACATATATAGGAACACGGCATCCTCGTAGAATTTTGGAATTCTCATCTAAAGTCTTACAAAAACATAACTTACATCAAAATGTAAAATTTGGCAATCTTGCGATTGTCTTTAAAATGTAAAATATTTAACTTTGCGAATCCGTTAATTGCACCTAAGAATGGCATCTGCAAGTGTAATAATGAAGACAAGTTGTTCACAAAGATTCTGGGTGAAAGATTAAAAATAAATAAATAATGTATTCATGAGGATCAATGTGGGTTTTTTACCTAAAAGGCATTTAAAGTACATTCTTAGAAATGTGTTGGATATTTTGGGATATTTGGAGCAACATAATGAAAAACAAGTTGCATTGATTTTCTTATAGATATAGAGAAGGCCTTTGAAAATTTGAATTGGGCTTTCCTATTCAAATATTTGGAAGATATGAACTTCAAAGAGAACTTTATAAAATAGGGAAAGTTCGATTTATACTTCACAGAAAGCACAAATGATTATTAATGGACAAAGCCTGTGAGATATAAAAAGGAACAAGACAGGGATGCTTACTCTCTCTCTTCTCTTGCTTATTTTAATTCTTGAAATGCTGAGTAGAGACATAAAACAAGATGAGAGAATAAGGGATTTTGCAAATGACTTTATATTGGTTTTGGAAGATTTTTAAAGGGAATTGAAATATTAATGGAAAAACTAAAAGAATTTAGGGTGTTATGTTATATGTTAAGATCAACAACCGAAGATAAAGATATTTTAAAAAACATGAAATAGAAGATCAGAGAGAATTGATGAATAAAGTAGGTTTTAAAATTAAGAAGAAACTAAAATCAAAATCATACTGGGTACAACAAATATGAAATGTATCTTATTTCAAAATAACTATATTAAAACATGGAATAAAACTTTAAAAAGTATGTTAAGTTAGGAGAAACTACAATTGTCGTTCTTGAGTAGAATCCTATCCTATCTAGAATGATGTTTTTGTTCCAGACAATGTGTTTTGATAACTAATGCATCATTTAAATAGTGGCAAAAAGATAAATCTAAATTTGTGTGGCAGGGAGGGGAAAAAAACCCGTAAGTTAAATATAAGATATTTCAGGATGCAAAGGAAAGAGGAAGATTGGGTCTACTTGATTTGAAATTATATTTTGCAGCTTGCTGTTGGGTTGAGATGAAAGAATGGGGTCTGCTGAGGATTTTTGGAATTAAAAGGACATGACCCGAGACTTGAGTGGCATGGATATTTGCGGCACAACAAAGTCAAAGCCAATGTGTATTTTAAAAATCATTATGTTAGACATGCCATGTTGAGAATATGGAATAGATACAAAACCAGGTTTGGCAGGGGGACATAATTGGCCATGGTTTTGTTATTTACAGTTGTTAGAAAGATTGAAAGAAGACAAAAGAGTTTATGGTTTTGAACAGTGTCTAAGACTGTATTTGAAATGGAATTATGCACAAATGCTGAACATGGAATTGATAAAATAGTGTTTGATTTTTTTCCAAGGAGTAGTTTTAAAAAGTTTTTTTCAGATTCAGAGCCAGATTCAAATCCCTTCCATTTCCTGCTTCCTTGTTCATTTTATTCCTTTGCTTGGTAGACAAAACTCTTGTTATCATAAGCCAGGAAGGAATTAAAGAGGAAAAAAAGAGCAACGTAGTATTGTGCTATACTTTCCTGTCAATAGAAAAGAGAGGCTATAGTTAAAAAGTTCACAAGTGGTTAGTGTGTTTGCAAATGGAAGCACATACATGCGTAGGAAGTTAGCACCCACCCCTGTCCTAGAAGAATGAAATACTCTAGGAAATGTTAAAAAGGCAGAATATTATATTATACTCCATGAAAAATGGAGGAACATGTTTTTTAGGCAGGAAGCAGACTCATTCTTAATAGCCCCCACCCTACTCAATAACCCACAACAGATGCCAGCACTTAAGAGATAAAGAGATAGCTGGGTCTATTCATAAGCAAATGTCCTCACCCAAGTTCCAACAAAGGTAGGATTAGCCCTCAGCCATAATAGGAATTGCCCCAAACCCTCTTCATTACATCATCACCCGGCAAGATTCAACCTGGCCCCATGGGAGTCTGACAAGCAATCAGAATACATTTCTTACACAGGAACAGGAAGCTCCAAGGCGAGGCCCAAGAGACGGTATAAATCTATCTCCCTCTCTCACCCATGTGCAAAAAGCCCAGGACCTCAAAACCATGTGGTCCTGTTCACCATTAAGCCATCTTTCCAAGCAGTTTCCATGTTTCCAGTGTCTTTCTTCCCACTTGGAACTGAACTCAGATGGACATTTCTAACACATACAACGGAAAATATGTACACCATGTCTTAGTTTTTCACTCAGATCTCTGGGAATAGCTTGGAGGAATAGGGCAGTTTGGGAAGAAAACATTAATTACTGTTGTTTTTATGGAGAAATTCCATGAATTCTCTATCTTAATGAACAACCAGAGACTGTGCTAGAAATAAAATAAAACCATAAGTCAAGCTATGTGAAAGAGCTATATCTTCTTTAGTCTCTGATAGCAGTCCAGATCAGAACATCAGAAACTGCCAAACTGTCAGAAAACTGCAGAGGAATGTATGCACCAAATGCTTGGGGATGTAAGAAAGCAAATACCCTGCACATAGCCTTCTTCTATATATACCAGCCTATAAATGGAAGCGCATCATTAGAAAGTACCTCAAAAGTGTAACACTGGAGGATGTGCTGCCATCATTCATGGGAAAACTGCCACCAAGCAGGGGCTGTGCTATTGACAATGCTATGCTGTTCATCTGGCACACTGACTCGTAGACTAGCCAATAGGGCCGCAGATTCCTTTTGGATTCCATAAGGATCCTTCAGAACACAAAGAGTGCATTCAGAACCATATATATATATATATAAGCGAAATACCACTCGCGCATCATCACAAACTCTCCAGAACTATAAAGCCTATAAACTTGAAATTTGCCACGTATGTTCCTCTTGGCTTCTAGGTGCTCACTAAGAAAGAATTTTTCGAAATGACCATCACAGCATTAGTATTTCCTATATTATTATTAACACACTCTGATCCAAATCTGTTCCAAATGCAAAACACAAGCAGAGGTGATGAGTTTCAGTTTCAGTTTTACTTTCACAGCAGCAAGCAGGGGATAGGATAGGGGAGGATTCTATGTGGCAAGCCTGAGGGAGAGAAGGGGAGA
The DNA here is from genome assembly GCA_032467955.1 of Pseudoxenodon macrops. Lineage (NCBI taxonomy): Eukaryota > Metazoa > Chordata > Lepidosauria > Squamata > Pseudoxenodontidae > Pseudoxenodon > Pseudoxenodon macrops. The sequence goes on from JANHFT010003736.1 coordinate 12,112, forward strand.
GGAGAGGAGAGGCCTCTGTAGGGCAAGGCGGAGGGAGAAAAGGGGAGAGGAGAGGCTGATCTTAACTACTCATTAATTTTCAAGCTGTAAGTGTCGACTTATCAAGCCTGATCACATAGTTTCTTAGCAGAGCACGGGTATTCAGCTAGTATTTTATAAACTTGGGGAGGGGGCAGGGAAATGAAGTTCAGAATCACAACCAGTGAACAGCCATGCAATCAAGTATCTAAAATGAGTTTGGATTTCTGGGCTGAAGAATTTGTTGGTTTAGTTTGTCCAGCCTAAATAAAGGCTTCCATAACATTTCCCCCTCACGGACATGGTTACCTGTTCAAATAAATGCAAGATTATGAGGCAAGTTACATTAGTTTGATATCCATTTGGGGAACTGAACTATTATTCATTTCACATGCCTAACAATCTGGATTACTTTTGTTGCATTGTGTCTTTCAGCAGAGGCTGCTTTTCACTAGCTATCTTGACCAGATTTCCATTTATCCCCTTTTTTTTCTAGCTGACTTTCCTCACAGCTACTGTCTACAATAATTTTCACAAGGGATGTGTTGGAAAAAATATGTCCCTGATTCTGATTAAATAGGTAACATTTCAATGTTTCCGTGTAGGAGTATTGTCATATCTCTGAAGGCTTAACTGTCCTTTCTTGGGTAAACATGATGAGAATATTTTTATCAGCTTTTTAAAAGTTCAGATAATATTTTAAATATATACAGGGTTTCTCCACAAAATTCTTCAGAGGGGAAAATAAAGAGCAGACCTTCTGTTCCGTTTCATCATCTTCCCAGTTCAAATAACATTGTTTTAGTCTTCGGAAAGCCTCACCCAATAACAAGTAATTACAGACTTCCACTTGGAGGAAACAGAGACAAAATAAAGGAAACCTTCTTTAGAAACTCATCTTTCAAACAGAAACCCACAAATGTAATGTTTGCGGCAGTGTGCTCAACCCATTAACCAGAGGAAAAGGCATGCTTATGCAGTAATAATGGGGAGAAGTGTTAAAGCAATTTCAAAGGAAACTCTACTCTCTACTAGCACTGATGATGTTACCTAGTTTGAGTAATGAAATGTCTGCCTGAAAACAGCCAAGCTCAGAGAGCACCAAGGATCCCTCATTTCAACCGTGGGAAATAAATATTCTCCTTTATTGATTGTTTCTATATGTGTTCAGTTGCTCTAATCAGTTATGGAAGGACTTTGGAAGATTTGTTAACTTTGTAGTTTTTTTAGTAATAAAGAGTAACTCCTTTTCACCTGCTCCAGATTTGATCTTCCTACGAGCAGACATTCATACCTACACTATACCAGGAGTGGAATGGTATGAACACAATGCTGCCTTATGCAATATGTATGCAGTCTGGAAAGGAAACAATAAATAATATATATGAAAATATAGAAAGGCCATAATCTTACCCTTACCTGACTCGGGCCTTTATTCCCTTTCTTCTATTCTTTTTCATACCTAGTAGATTCCATCAGTGTTTTTCTTGGCTCCATCAAATAATTCTACCACAGGAGAGCATATATTAATTATATGAAATACATTATATAATATTGATAGGTAGGCTGGCTGAGTAAGACTTGCCACATGTCTCAGATGCAAAAATAATTTGCTTTGCAGGCTACATCCCTTGAAATTTGGTGTGAAGTATGGCTTTGCTACTATACCTTAAATATCACAATGTACTGGCCGGTCCTTATTCCAACAGCATAGAAGATACCATATTTTTATATACAAAATATCTCAAAATAAAATAAAGTTATGTTGTAATAAAATATTCCATAAGGAACAACTGATGGCCCAGCTACTTAGTAGCATCTACCTGATGTTCAATGATCTCAAAAAGCTAACCAGGATCAGACCTGATTTATACACTGATGAAATCACAGGAAATATGGCTATACGCTATACTGAGAAATCAGAGAAATATTCTGGAAGAAGATGAATGCAAACTATTATTGTTGCCACGAAAGCTACATGTACAGTTCATACTCATGTAATCATCTCAGATCAAGCTCGAGTTGAAATAGACTTTGCTTACAAGTTATATGAAATATTATGTTTAAAAGTAAATTATTACTATTACCAACATTTCTATACTGCCGTGGTGGCGAACCTATGGCACGCAGAGCCCTCTCTGTGGGCACATGAGCCGTTGCCCTAGCTCAGCTCTGCCATGCACCTCCCACCAGCCAGCTGGTCTTCCGGTCTCTGACGCGAATACGCAGTGGGCAGGGCACATGCATGGGGGCCGTACATGCATTACATTTTGGGGGCACACACGTGCTTTGGCACTTGGTCTGGAAAAGGTTAGCCATCACAGCTATACTGTATTCAGTGTATAAGCCTTGTTTCATTCCTTTAATGGAATAGTTTAGAATTGCACCTCTTATTTGTGCTGTTTAGAAAACATAGCTCTTTTACATGGTTAATAGTCCAGGTTTTTTTATTATTATGCTGGATATTTTTATTACTTTTAGCTATTAAATAGTATACAATAGACAATAATAATACAATATTAGTATATCTTTAACACTATCAAACAACATTTGCCTATCCCAGGTCCTTGGGAAGGACTTGATAGATGAATAAAAATGCCAAATCCAGCCTAAACATCTGACTGACTGTGCAAGCAGCTATAATACTGGCGTAATATTAATAATATTGTAATATAAAATAAGACAATAAATAGCATATAAACTGTGTTTATTATTTGTCAAATTTAGATACTTGGTTGGTATTCATGTCAGAAGCACCTATATCAGTGATGGCAAACCTTTTTCTTCTTGCGTGACAAAAATGGAATATCCTCTATGGCGCCAACAATGTTGATTCTCTTTATCTCTTTAGAATTTTTACCTAGAGTAATAGGAAGCAGACATATATTCATTTGTAGTCAATGCACTTGCTGAACTTTAATCTTTTCCTCCTCAATTCACCATGGAAGCAAAGCAAAAGGTTTACGTCTTCTGCCTCTTCGGTTCAGATAGGTTGATACTGTCACTTGGTCTTTTCTCTGATGCAGAGTTCTGACGTCAGGTGGGGCGGTTAATAGCCTGAAGTGTCTCTGACTCATTCAGCATGGGGTGTGGGGTGAGATTTGTAGCGTGTCCTTTTCTCTTTCAGATGGCTTGTTAGGATTTTATTTATATATATATAATGTGAAACCTGATTCATAACACGAGAGGCAGTGCCATTCAGTTTAGGCTTTAATAGGCATCTCCATGGCAACTGATTTTACAGGCATACTTGAAGTGTTACTATTATAGCAAGTTCTAATTATTGTCCCTTGCCAGTCAGCAAAAGCTGCTTATTATGTCTTTCTAAATCTCTTTGCTATGTTGTATAGGCATGGAAGAAGTTGTACTGTGTGGCATCTGGAAAGCAGCAGAAGATTATGGGAAACTGATTTAGCTGATACAAAGATAGATGTTAGTGGGTTCAAGATACCCACGCACACACACACACCAGAGGTGGGTTCCTACTGGTTCCAACTGGTTCTTTAGAACCAGTAATAACTCGGCGATGATGCCACAGTCAGTGTCTCTGTGGGCGCCACCATTTTGGATTTTGCTTTTCCGCATGCGCAGAAGCTATTTTTGGATTGCTGTGCGCGCAAGCGCGTAAGGCATGACCCTGAGCAAACCGGCAGCAAAACGATCCACAACCCACTCCTGACACACACACACACACAAATATCTTCTTCCCATCAAAATAAACAGAACTAGTTCCATGTTCTGTTTTATTAGCTGATTAACAAATTTGCTGATAGATGGAATTTCCTATTTAGTGCCTGTGGGCAGCAACACACCCATGTATATACCAAAATCCCTGCTTTTTTTGGTGGGGGGGGGGAATGTTATTATGTTTAGACTATTTTAACTTTGAAAAGATGGGATGCTTGCAAGCTGTAAAACAAAGTACCAACTTTCAGCTATATACAGATTCATTTCCAACAATGCTCATTCAGGTTGGTTTCCAGTATAAATTGTAATTTAAAACCATCACATGACTGAAACTTTTGTGAATGGAAAATTGTTCTGCCAAAGCAATTGTTTTGTAGAGTGCTGAAAATATATTTTCAAATTCAAAATGTGACCATCAGCCCTCCTAAAACCAATGGACTTGGTAAAGCTTATGAATAAGGTGTGTCTGAGTGATGAAACAGAGTAGCAACCAATCCCTTCTCATGTGGCCACAGTTTTCAAATAGCACAATGTTCTAGATAACTCTCTTCCCAAGCTGTATTCGACAGATATGTTCACACAACACTGTTAGCCTGGCTTATGAACAAGGATAACAGACATGCAAGTTGCTGATTGATATTTCTGACTTTGGACTACCTAACTAGATAAACTTTTCCTGTTTCTCTCCTTTTTTTCATTTTTGAAATGTAATAAGTAAGGTAGAATACTGGGAGTATAGGTACCGGTAGTTCTTGAGATAAAACCGTAATTGGGACTGGAATTTTTGTCACTAAGCAAAACATCACCCGACCACATGGTTTAGTGATGGCAATCTCAGCATTCCCTTCTGCTATTGTTAATCGATTCTCACTGTTTGTTAGGTGAGGACCAGAGGTGGGTTCCTACTGGTTCTATCTGGTTCTATAGAGTAGGTAGTAACTCCGCGGTGATGTCATGGAGCCGGTTCTGTCAGTGGCTCCATGGCCACCGCCATCTAGGTTTTGATTGCCCCGCACGCGCTTGAGGCGCGACCCTGAGTGAACCGGCAGTAAGAAGATTCAGAACCCACCTCTGGTGAGGACCCACCTCGATCCAAGCCATTTTTGACTTGGTCCCTCATAGCCCCAAGGCTGAGTAAGGCAAGGAACTGCCTTCTCTTGAATTCCCTCCATCTGGCTATCGCTGCCCCATTTCTACCCTTTTGACCCCCTTGCACAGCAACAGCAGTAGCAGCAGCACCAGTAGTGATGGGGCTAAAGTAGGGGCTTGGGGGCAATGGAGGACAGCTGAGAGTGTTAAAGGCTCAAGCCCTTTACAACAATTCTAGAGCCACCACTGAGGAATGCCACTGAGCAGGATGACCAAAAGGCCAAAGATTAAGAAAGACGGAGAAGAAAATAGCGAATAGGGGAAGCCTGCCATTTTAAGTGCAAGTAGGCTACCAAGCACCCAAATTTTGATCGCATGATGGCAGGAGTGTTTCATCAGCAGTAAGTTTGGGGTCTGGATATAAGTACCACTCATTCGGTCCTGCCATAACTTTGAATGGTCGCTGAATGAATGGTGTGAGACATCCTGTACTGTACATTTTTATATAGCTTATCACGTTTGCATGCATTTGTCCAAGTGTGGGTTATTCAATAAGTCATACTTAAGCAAATTATGGTTTGGGGCAATCAATGAGCACATCCTTTTCTTTCTTTTTTTTCAAATTGCTTGACTGAATTATACAGATGGTTGACGGAAAAATCGATGCAATCTTTAGCTAGTGTCTGGACTATAGTCACCAGAAGTTCTTAAATGGGAAAGCCACTTGAATTAACCTGTGGGAAAGCCCATGTAATAAATTCATTTAGAACTTTGATTAGAGGAGAATAATTTTCTTTGCTGGATGGCTTTTATAAACCCTATTTTATGTCACCCACTGGTGCAGCAAACCTCAGATATTAATTATTACATATTGATAGGATACTATTGCAGTTCAATGATAATTGGAGTTATTTGCACCACTTATACTACATTGCACTGCAACTGATTTCTAATAATTCAGGCTATTCTACAATGTAATGCTATAATAGATCAAGGAATGCCATTTGCTTTGTAATATTGTAGTGCATTAATATTACTGAATACAAATAGTTTCTTTTGCATTTGAAAACTGATGTAAAATAAATCAGTCGACTTTTGCCTTGATGAGAATACTTTCTTTTCTACTTTTTGATTCATTAAGTAAAAATATGTTTGTGAAGATCTTAGATATAGAGATGACAAGCGTTTCACATTGCATTGTCCTGAAATATTATTGTCACTTAATATTATTGAGTCTGCCTGTGATCTAGAATTATTGCTTAAATACCTTGGGCTGCCTGTATATATTGTAATTGTACACTCATTGGAGTTAGTTGTTGTAGATCTAAAAGTTTCAATAAAGGTAGCAGGAGAAATACAGTACCTCCTGATTCTAGTCTCTTTTGTTTAGTTGGTAGAAAAGAAACAACAGTGCTGATGAAGTAGGATGGTTAAAAAAGCCTCTGAGCACTTGCCTAATCTTCAATTGGAGAAAAACAGCAGTTTTTTTTTAAAGAGGAAGAATAATGCTGAATCCGCCACAGTGAATAAAGGCAAAGATGGAAAGAATAGCAGAGTGGTTAACTTTATTGGGAAGGTGAAATATTAGAATGAGAGACTTTAACCATTTTTTGAGGCAAATAAGATAGCTGCTGGGATTTTTAAAAAGTTTCTATTTCATTGAGTATTAAAGGAAGCAAAGCATGCAGATGAATTAGGAATTTACTTTAAGTGCCCTTTGCAATTCAGCTTTGCTGAACTAATAAAAAAATAATTTAAGGATTTATTTGGTACCAAAATCACCACTGATTGCAGAGCATTTTAGGATTCAGATACATGTTTTCTTTTTTTGCAAACACAACTGAATCTAAACGGCTGTCTGAGCATTGCAAATTTGATGAGGGGCTAAAGGATGCCATGAGAGGTTGGCTAGCTAGTCTATGGAATTTAGAAAGGCAAACATTCAAAAAAGACTCTTAACAGAGGCAGATATAATATTGAAGGGAACATTTGAAATTGCTATCTCCATGGAAACTACTGCTAGAGATGCTATAAAAAGCAATCCGCTGCTAAAGATAAACAAGACATTCCTTGAAAAGAAGGGCACTAAGGCAATGCTATAGATGACGAGGCTGATAGTGAAAGTGAAACAGGAATAGCTACTGTGGAACTCCATAACATAAAGGAGGAAATCAGATCAACAATGGTACGGCTCTGATGATAAGTGAATAGCAAAGCCTTATCAAATGGAATTGGAAACTCATTCTGCTGCATCAGTTGTATTGCAGTGTGGATTTAAGCAGTTTATCAAGGATGTTGAATTAAAGATACAGAACTATTTCTTTAAAAACCTATACTAGTGAAAAGATTGTTCCTGTGGAGTGATAACTGCAAGAGAACATTACATTAATTATGTATGTTGAAGGTATACAGCAGGGGTGTCAAACTCAATTTCATTGAGGGCCGCATCAGGGTTGTGTTTGAACTTGAGGGGCTGAGTAGGTGTGGCTAGGGTGGGCGTGGCAAGGGTGGGCATGGCCAGCTTGATATCCTACAGCTGAAAACAGAGCCCAGGAGGACCATGCGCAGCCCTTGCGAGCGCCATTTTTGCTGACAGAGGCACTGTGGGCCAGTCTTTCACTGTTTCCAGGGCGGCCCTGCCAGATCTAAGCACCACATGGGACGGATCTGCCTCACGGATCTGCCTCACGGGTCTTGAGTTTGACACCCCTGGTATACAGTATACTGTGAACACAGATGGCCCAGCACTTTAAGGTGATAAAGTACTCATGAAACTAGGCCTAGATTAGAGAGCTCATCAGCCTCTATGCTACATTTCCTCTTGTGGAGACCTACTGAGAATGAGTTGAAAAAGCTACCGAATAATACTATACCTGCATTCAGAGATGCCATTGGACCATTCAGGTGCATCAAAGGTAAAATACAGATACAGGAAAATGTCACACCAAGGTTTCACAAAGCATGACCAGTTCTGTATACTTACTGTGTGTCATGAAGTCAGGGTTGACTCTTAGAGACCACATAGATAGATAGATCTTCAGGAGGATCTGTCCCCAACTTAATCCTTCAGGACTTCTACCAATACATCCATGGCTGCTGTAATTCAGTACATCCACTTTGCTGCTGATTGTCCTCTTATTCTCTTTCCTTCCACCTTTCCCAACATTATAAGCTTCTCCAAAGAGTTAGTTCTTGGCATAATATGTCTCAGGTATGATCATTTGAGCATATTCATTTATACTTTGGATGAAAACTGAGTTGATTTGTTCAATGATCCAGCTGTTTTTTGTTTTTGGCTATTCATGGTATTCTCAGGAGTTTTCTCCAACACCCATCCTATATGCCAAATATGAAAAGGTAAAAACTGAACTGATTTGCTGGAAGTTGAAGGAATCTTTTGGAAAGTTGTTTGGAACTCATGGGATAAACCTGTGATTCCAATAACTAAGAAGTGACTGGACCTGTAGTAATTTTAAAGTAATCGTTACTTCATTGTTAATGATGGATAATGCTTACCTAGAGTTGAGGACATTTTTGCTAATCTCACAAGGTTGTTCTTTTGGGGTTAGGGTTAGGAAGCAAGATATAAATCTGGCAAATGAATAAATAAATACATTAGTAGAGGGCAGCTATTCAGTAAAATAGATGTAGCAGAGGCTTATTTACGGATGGATATAGAAGAAATCCCAATATATTTCTAATTGTAAATGTTCTCTAGGGAGAACCAAGGCTCAGAAGGACTGAGGTGAGGCAGACTTAAATCAAAGACAACCTTTATTAACAAACCAACTCTGTCAACTCCTATAACATTCCTGAACTCACCTGAGCTTTGTTATTTGGTTGGTACTGATATAGAATAGAAATCAAAAGACACACAAACGCCCAGATATAGACAGATTGCCTCATTACCCCAAACTGTATGAAAAAAACCACATCAGATGAAGATTTCTTTGTCATGTTCCTTCTCATAAGAGACAATAGCTAGGAAGGATCCAGCATTGGCTTAAATCTATGCAACAATGTAGACCCTTTTGGAATCACACCAGAAATTTCAGTTTAGAGAGTTTCAACAAGGCTGGGATAGTACCTGAGATGAGAAGTTCTGTCCCACATATCCAAACATTTGTAAATATAATTTGTTGTTGATTTTCAGCAGCCTTCCTCTGATCATGGCTTGTTTACCTTAGGCCGCTCATAAATATTTATATTCTTGCATCTTTCTAGACATTTCAGGAAAGTAAGAGAAGAAAGTCCTAACTCTAGTATCTTTTGTTGAGTCAGCAGAAAAGACACCACACACATAAGACAGAAAGGGTGAGTCCACAATGATTTCAAATATAAATTGCTCACTCTCCCAATGTGGTTTTGGGCTCTGACTGACACCGGCATCATGATTTTTAAAATTGTGTTTCAGAAGGGCAGGGGGAAAGGAAGGCCAAACAATACTTCTGAACTAGTGGCATTTGTGTGGGTAAGGGATAGTCTGTTTGGGATGCCACAAAGAGAGGACACTAAAACCCACTGTCTCTGCTAGAATCAAAATTGAAGGGTCTCAGAGTAAAGGCCTTTGTGACAAATGCTGGTATAAGTCTCAAAATAATTTACTTTTATGTGCAAAATATTGTTTTGATGAAGAGAAGTTCCAAAATGAAAGCAACTATTCAGAGCAAAAACGTGATTCCCTCTGGATGTATTGGACTTTACCTTCCTTTCTTTTTAGAATTATGGGAGTTGAAATCTAGCATAAGTGGAGTATATGGGCATTGAGAAGACTCACCCTGACTGCTCTTTTTAAATGATAAACAACCCTATAAGATCATAACATGCTGATCCTGATCTAGGTACATACAAAGTAAAAAGCATTGTTGTTCCTCAAAAACTATTATCCCTGCTTCTATCTTATGTGAAAACTGTTTTACCTCTGTCTACCCTAAAAATAATACCTCCCTGGATAATAACCGCAATCCGGCTTTTGAGCACATGCGCTAAAATAAGCCCTCCCCGAAAATAAGCCCTCCCCAAAACACAGCAGCAACCATGAGGTGACCAGGCTCACCACCTCCTGCGCTTATTTTGGGGGTCAAAAGAAAATAAGACCCTGTCTTACTTTCAGGGAAACATGATATATCTATCTGCCTGCCTATCTATCTTATCACTCATTGAGGAAAATTTCAGTATGCATCATTTTCATCTTCCCATTCCTGTGTTTTATCTTCATAATCATAGGCCAAAATATAACCCTATGAGCTTTACAGCTAATGGGGGAGGAGCACTGGATCTCCTCAGGCCTACTCTGATGCCCTCTTCACACTTCCATCTGATAGGCTCCGTTGCATTCTATTATGCAGAGTTTTCCAACAGCTGCTGCTTAAGCAGCCACTGACAAGGAGTATATGGCATTAGTGAAACCTCATTCTGTCAGTTATGCATAAGATAATGTTGTCAGTGTAAAGCCATTTCTGAAATTTAAACTGGCAGGATGTATTTTCTTCATAATATAAAGGTAGGTGTGCCTAATGATTTCGTCTGGTTCTACTGCTTTCCTGAGTAAGAAATGGTTAGTAAAGTTCATGAATTTCCCATTCAAATGAGAAGCAACCATTCTGGCTGATGGCTCATTTTCTGAGAAGCATAAAATCTCCCTCAAGTTGAGCTTGACTTTCAGTGACTTCATGAACATGTCCATGCAGTTGTCTTGACAACAGCACCAAAATGGATTGACATGGTCTTTTGGGATGCTATTATTCTTCCCAGTTTCAGCTTTCGCTGGCAATACAGTTTTCTGCTAACTCTCTCTTCTTTGTTCACACAACATGGCTGACTTGGAGAGTTAGTTTATCTTGCAAGAGAGCATAGCGATGGAATGATTCTTTTGCACCATGCCATTACATTGCATTGGTTTCAGCCAAGCATTTTTTTAATATATCATTTGCTTCTTGCATATATGATCTGATTATCCCATTTCTATCTCCCATTTTTGTTGAGGAATATCAGAACAGTATTGTTGGATTTTGTAATCTTAAGAGTTTTATGAAATAAGTCATAAAACCATAGGGTTAGAGCAGGGGTGTCAAACTCAATTTCATTGAGGACCGCATCATTGGGGGCCAGGTGGGTGTGGCCAGGTTGGGCGCGCCCGAGCTCCACTTTCACTGGCAGAGGGTTGCAGGAGGCCCTCACAGCCTCCCAAGTTCCATTTTCACTGACAGAGGCACCGCGGGCCAGTCCTTGGCTGTTTCCAGAGCAGCCCTGCGGGCCAGATCTAAATACCCTGCAGGCCAGATCCGGCCCCCGGACCTTGAGTGTGACACCCCTGGGTTAGAGGGTTCTTGGCGGTCTTCTAGCCCAATTCCCAGGAATCCTCAGACCACCCCACAAATGGCTGTTCAACTTTGTTTGAAAACCTAAGGTAATGGAATACTCACAACTCCAAGCTGCAGGTTGTTCCACTGTTTCATAGCTCTCACAGTGAAAACACATTTGAATCTCTCTGTATAAAGTGTCCCTCTATTGGTTCTTATTCCACCCTTATCCTATAGAGAATATGTCCACACTAGTTCTCTGAGCCTGAGAGAGAATTTTGATAGTGAGCTTCATGTTAGAGCTAAAATCAAAACCATGTTTCTATGTACCATGTGTAATATGCAGTTATTAAATTCTTCTGTGGCTCTCTGCTTTTGATCTACTGGTTATCCATAATACCTGTAAGTTATAAAGAGTTTCAACTGTGGATTTCTGTATATTAAGATGCTGTCCAAATCAGAGGAACAGGGCAGAACATTATTTCCTAATCAGTCTGCAATTTCTGCCCAAAATTGTTGTATTTAAAAGTTCTGGCCCCAGAAAAGGATATTTCTCTGCTTCCAGGGAGTTTTGAATATTAACTGTTCAGCTTGATAATTTCTTACACCACATCCTTCATGAAACTGCACCATGCAGAAATGCCAAGTATACAATATAGGACATTTGATTTGAGGCAGTCAAGGAAATGTGATAGTTTCACAGAATTCTCCAGATTTACAGGCATTCTAGCAATTCATTTTCACCCCAGCTTGACATCTTTTCTCTTGAACATGAATGAACAAAACATAACTTCTATTTTTAAATTACCTTCGCTGGTCCCTTATACATGGACGTTAGGTATTCTCTGTTGCCACGAGCAACATGTTATCTAATATTTGCAAACAACAATAATTGCATCTTTGGTTCACTGTCATCCTGTCATCCAATAATACACCCCTTTTCATTTTTTCCAGATAACAAAATAAAATCTGATCCCAGGATGGGCAATGATATGCTTTTTGTTCTTATTCTAGCCCTTTCAGTAGGTATTATTTTGGCAAGCACATGCAAAAAGAATGAGAGATGGAAGGACACACATAAATAGAGAGGAAGAGCTTTTCTTTCCAATGGATTGATATCCAGTTTCAAAGCTTGCCTGAGGAAAAAGGTATTAATAATTACCAAGGGAAATATTTGCAGAACAGAATTAATAAGCAGGGGAGGTTCCAGTCACGGCTTTATTTACAACTTATTGTCAATGACTACTTCAGCTTCAACCACAACAATACACGAGCACACAATAGATACAAACTTACAGTAAACTACTCCAAACTCAATCGCAGAAAAATACGACTTCAGCAACAGAGTGGTCAATGCCTGGAATGCACTACCCGACTCTGTGGTTTCATCCCCAAACCCCCAAAAATTTAACCTTACTGTCTACTGTTGACCTCACCCCATTCCTAAGAGGTCTGTAAGGGATGTGCAGAATAAAAAATAAATAAAAATAAAAAGTTCTCTACTGAGGGCTCCCCAGATCTCCAATTCTACATTATACGTGAAACACTAACTGGAAACTCAGTTCTTCTCATTTCCTTTTCATCTTTCCCAACCTGGCATCTTCTTGGGTGCATTATTTCCAATGATCAGCATCATTTGTGGGTGACACTGGCCAATAGTTTTGGGCAGGAACTTTATAAGTGAGAAATATGAGCTGCTACTTTTTTTCCAGTGCTATTTGCCTAAACTCTACCATGTTTATGGGCAGGGGTGGGTTCTAATTTTTTTTACTACCGGCTCTGTGTGCGTGGCTTATTTTGTGGGCGTGATTTGATCATGTGACTGGATGGGCGTGACCAACTCAATGTCACTCACATCAAGGGGTGCCTTGCCTGGCCCCTCCCAGCCTCAACATATCTATAGTTCTGTAAAAATGTTGTTCACCTTTTTTCAACTTTATTATCTACATACTATAGAT
>JANHFT010003736.1:31061-42427 GCA_032467955.1 Pseudoxenodon macrops
CCACCAAGCCCACAGAACCAGTAGTAAAAAAAATTGAATCCCACCACTGCCAGGCCCAGTTCCTGCAACCATTCATCGTATATTTTAGCTTCCAATCCCCTATTCATCCTGGTTGCTCTCCTCTGCACTTTTTATAGAGTCTCAATATCTTTTTTATAGTGTGGTGACCAAAACTGGATGCAGTATCCTAGGTGTGGTCTTACTAAGGTTTTATAGAGTGGTATTAGTATCTTCCTTGATCTTGATTGTATCCCTCTGTTAATGCAATTTAGGATTGCATTGGCATTTTTGGCTGCTGCTGCACCCGGATGGCTCATATTTAGCTGGTTGTCCATTATGCTATAGTCCCTTGACCCCTTATCATCTTTGAAGCTCTTCTCTGCACTCTTTCTAGGACACCTTTCATCCTCAATCTTTGTCCATAACATGAACTGCAATTCTGACCCAGACAACTGAGAAAAATTACCCATTTTCTCTTGTAAAATATCAAATATCCTTCCACCACCAAACATAAAGCTCATCTCCCTTTTTATATCCAAAATATATAAAAATAACTTTCTTATTATACTTCTTTGGCATTGTTTATAATTTTATTTTTTTAATGATGGTTACAGCAGATGTTTTAATTGCCGACAGATCATGGGGTCTTTTGATTCAGTGGTTTACAAATAGAAAATAGAATATATGAAATATCCGGTAGGCTGTACAGACTGAGTCATAGTTTAGGAAGAACATTAAAAATCAGAAGGAAATAACTAAATTAAACTCTATTGATTTCAGTAAGGTTATTCATACAGGTGGATAAATCGGGAGTTATGGGTGTCTATAGAGGGGGTTAAAAAAAAAAGATGGCCACCTCCATGCAACCAAACTGCAAATGCGACACAAAAGGGCAGGAATGCAGTATTGCAAGCTAACTCTGCCCACTGCCAGCAGTTTAATCCTGACTGGCTCAAGGTTGACTCAGCCTTCCATGCTTCCGAGCAGAAATGGGTTCCTACAGGTTCTATAGAACCGGTAATAACTCTGTGATGACATCACGGAACCGGTTCTGTCAGTGTCTCCGTGGGCGCCACCATCTTGGATTTTGCTTCTGCGCATGCACAGAAGCTAGTTTTTGACTGCTGCGCGCACGCTCAAGGCCGACCCTGAGTGAACTGGCAGTAAGAAGATTCAGAACCCACCTCTGCTTCCAAGGTTGGTAAAATGAGAACCCAGATTGTTGAGGGAAAATAGGCTGACTCTGTAAACTGCTTAGAGAGGGCTGGAAAAGCACTGTGAAGTGGTATATAAGTCTAAGGGCTTTTGCTATTTTGATTGTGTCATCATGGCTACCATTTTCCTTTTTAAAAAAAATCCCTCTCCCCAAATGGATACCCTGTTTGGATTAATTCAATGGGTAATGAAATATTAAGAAATGCTATATACGTTATCTAAAGATTATGCTAAAGCAGTTAGCATATTTTCCACTCTAGATGTTGCCACGCTTTAGAACAATTCCCGGCTGTATAGCTTTTAACTTTAATAAATCAGAATGGATAGAATCATGTTTAACCATGTGCGATAGTATATGTTTTCATAGCCATAATTCTAATTCTGTCATTAGATGCTTTATACTTTGAGCTTGTTGTGCATGGAGCAAATCATTAAGATGGTAATCAGTGAAAATCTTTCAGGCTAAGTTCTTATTAACAGATTTGTCAACCAGTTTTCAGGAGATTTAATGAATTCTGCTCTCATTAATCTACCCTGAACAGTTATTCAGAAAAGCAGAAACAAAATCAGGTTAAAATATGCCTGAGGCTCTACAGTAAATTATCATTAATCAATTAAACTATGTATAAACCAGAAAATCAAGAGTAATGTATTTTATATTTCAGCTTTCTGCCAACTGGTCCTATATCCATATATTTTGGATCAGAGATTCTCAACTTTGAAAACTTTAAGATGTGTGGACTTCAACTCCCAGAATTCTCCAACCAGCCAAAATATATGTGTCTAAGGGCCTTCAATATACATCCTCTTTTTTCTCTCCAGCATGAACAATTGACACCGAACGGTCTTTAAAATCTGCTGGGAGATCCAATAAACAGGAAAAATATCTTTAGATGAACGATTCACCTTAAGCTAGTAAGAGAAATTATGGCGAGAGAAATTCCCCGAGGGAAGGCTTCAGCATGAATCTGAAAGCTTGGAAGAATAAAAATGTTCGTAACAGAATACCTGATGCCACCAGACTTGAAATTTTAGAACTAAACTTCAGAAAATTTAGAACTATGGCACCTTCGATCTGACCCAAGCATCACAGAATTATCTGCTACAATGTCCTACCTGTCAATGACTATTTCAGCTTCAACCACAACAACACACAAGCTCACAATAGATACAAACTTAATGTAAACCGCTCCAAACTTGATTGCAGAAAATACAACTTCAGTAGGAGACTTGTCAATGCCTGGAATGCTCTACCTGACTCTGTGGTTTCTTCCCCAAACCTCCAAAACTTTAACTGTCTACCGTTGACCTCACCCCATTCCTAAGAGGTCCTTAAGGGGCGTGCATAAGCGCACCAGCAAGCCTTCTGTCCCTGTCCTAATGTTCCCATGTATTCGTAAAATATCATGTACTTATAACCATGCTTGTACATCTTATGTATTCACAATCATGTTTATATTTTGTCTGTAATCATATACACGCTTGACAAAATAAATAAAATAAAAGATGTTGAGACTCTAGAAAGAGTGCAGAGAACAGCAGCCAAGATGATGAGGGGACTGGAGGCTAAAACATACGATGAACAGTTACAGGAACTGGACATGACTAGTCTAGTAAAGAGAAGGAGCAAGGAAGACATGATGGCAGGATTCCAATATCTGTGCCACAGAGAGGAAGGGGGTCAATCTATTTTCCAAAGCACCTAAAGGCCAGACAAGGAACAATGGATGGAAACCGATCAAGGAGAGATTCAACCTGGAAATAAGGAGGAATTTTCTGACATTGAGAACAATCAATTGATGGAACAGAAGTTGCCTTCAGAAGTTGTGGGAGCTTCATCACTGGAGGCTTTCAAGAAGAGACTGGACTGCCATTTGTCTGAAATGGCCCTAGACTCTCCTACTTGAGCAGGGGATCAGATTAGATGACCTCCAAGGTCCCTTCCAACTCTTGTTGTTCCTGTGTTCTAATGAACCCCCCAAATGCATTTGCCTCCCTTGATGAGCTTCCAAATACTTGAGGGGAGATTTTCTGTTTCTGCAAGAGGGGCTGTTGCCAGTCTGTAAGCCTTAATTTGACATGAGAGGGAATCTGCTGATTAAAGTGCTTGTTTTTATTTATTTTCTCTGAGAGGGAAAGGGCTGTCGATAGAGGAAGTGTGTATCAATTCAATAGGATCCCAAAATAATCATCCTGTGAAGTTGATTGGTCTAATGATTCAGCCCAAATCCCCCCAAAAGTCTCATCAATGAAGGTTATGCAGTCTTAAGTTTCCCTCAGAGACTGAAGCCAGCTTAGTCTCTCAGCCCAATCTATCTCACAAGATGGTTATTGTGAGGAAAATAAAGAGTTGAAAACATTGTCCATGTCACATTGAGTTGTACAGAATAAAGGTGGGATATGAATCTAGTAAATAAAATAAACATGTCGTCTTCCTAGTCACAATGGAAAACCTTTATCTCTCCATTATATTGTCTAGAGCAGTGTTTCTCAACCTGGATAAGACGTGTGGACTTCAACTCCCAGAAGTCCCCAGTCAGCCATGTTTAGGCCATCTTGGCTGGGGAATTCTGGGAGTTGAAGTCCACACATTTTGAAAGTTGAGCATTTTTGTTGCTTAAACACCTGTTCCTCAAACAATCATTTGAACTGAGATAGTTGTCAATTCTGCAACGCTTGTTATAAGTGTAGGACTGTAGGTGGAACCAGATATAAATCCGCCCCCCCTCCCAAACCTGAAAAATCTGATATTTCACAAGCCAGTAGATTTTCAATTTTTCTCTTTGTAACTTCTTGGATTGCTCTGATGTTCTGGGTCTCGTCATGAACCCTGATTAATAAACCACAGTGTGGGCAGGCACACAAAACATGAAGCCAAATCACATTATGAACTTCGATTGGTTGGGGGCTTAGTCTAATTGTTATGTACAAAATCACAATTCTCAGGATTCTGATGAAATTTTAAAAGATAATAAGTGCCTTTTCTAATACAATTTACATGTTACTTTTCCCAGGCTATTTTTTTTTTTAAAGAAAGAATTACTTGAGAGTATCCTTGTAAAGTCCCAGTCATCTGCAGACAGAGCTGTGTGGATCAGCTTTCCAAACATGAGTAAGTATCCCTTTATTCTCCAGGAATGGATTCTCCTGCAAAAGGTTAGAAATATAAACCAAGTCATGCCTTTGAGCTAAAACCAAGCTGCTCTCTTCCATTTCACATTCCTCCCAATAGCAATAGCACTTATATACCACTTTACACTGCTTTTACAGCCCTCTCTAAGCAGTTTCCAGAGTCAGCCTCTTGTCCCCAACAATCTGGATCCTCATTTTACCGACCTCGGAAGGATGGAAGGCTGAGTCGACCTTCAGACGGTGAGAATCGAACTGCTGGCAGTGAACAGTGAGTTAACTTGCAATGCTATATTTTAACCACTGCGCCACCACAGCTCTAAAACCAAGCTGCTCTGTTCCATTTCACATTCCTCCCAATAGCAATAGGAATAGCACTCAGACTTATATACTGTGCTTTTACAGCACTCTCTAAGCAGTTTAAAATATCAGCATGTCACTCCCAGCAATCTGGGTCCTCATTTTACTGACCCCCAGAAGGATGGAAGGCTGAGTCAACCTTGAGCCGGTCAGGATCAAACGCCTGTCAGTGGGCAGAGTCAGCCTGCAATACTGTGGCACTGCCGCTCCAATAGGAATGGCTGTAATCTTTAACTGAGTGATCATGATTTCATTGTGGTTTGCCCCCCCTTCATTTCCAAGCCTCTGCTTCCCTAATTGCTGAAAAGTCAGGCTCTCTTGCCCCCCCACCACTATTCTGAATCCAAGATGAGCCTTACTCATACTTGTGATTGTTTTTAAAAAAGAAAGACAAATTCCTCTAAACTCACTGGGTCTAGGACAAGTGTCAGCAATCTGTAGCTCTGGAGCCGCATTTGGGCTCTTTGCTGTGGCTCCCTGTTGGGTGATCCTACCACTGGCTGGCCCATCCCTCGCCCTCCCCTCCCAGTCACTCCTCGCCTGGCCTGAGACGGTAAGGGCGACCGTGGGGGATGGAAAAGCGGCCGGGGCAGAGACAGAGAGCTACAGAGGGAGGGAGAGAGAGGGAGAGGGGGGAAGAGGGGAGGGAGGGAGAGAGAGATGTCAAAAGGGTTTTGTGGTTCCTGGTGTTCTTTAACAGCCAGTTCTCTGCCCTAATGACTGGCTGAGTAGGCGTGGCTGGGGGGGGTCATGTGACTGGTGGAAGTGAGTGACATTGAGTTAGCCACGCCCACCCAGGTTTTGTGGCTCCCGATGTTTTCTTTTCTGTGGGAAATGGGTCCAAATGGCTCTTTGAGTGTTTAAGGTTGCAGACCCCTGGTATAGACCTTGTGCTTCTGCAATAGAAATGGTGTGTGTGTGTGTGTGTGCATGTGCGTGTATTACAGCTAGCTTGCAGTGTCTGGTTTCTTTTTTTTCAGGGTTGTGATGTGAAGATATATGAGCCACAGAAGTCTTTAAAAATAACATACCTTCTGGCAACGTCTGTCATCATCCAAATGAGGAGGTGAAGTGAAGTTGTATGAAGCTCATTTCATTCACTAGAATGTCTTTGAGAGCAAAGCAGCACCCTTGCCATACCCTCAGGCGCCTCAGTTCTGAATTTCTTACAGTATATATACACTTCAGGAAGAAATGAAGCAGGTGGGAGTGGGGGAATCAGTTTAAATTGGATTTCCTTTACATAAAACTATTGTTGCAAGGAAAAAACTCACTTTGCAATAGTGGTGAATATCTGTTCCTCGGGTGCAGGATGATGGTTAAGGTTCGTTCTCCGAGCTTGTGGATTGGTATCCCAATGTTTTAATACCAGGCTAGGTAACATCTTCGAAGGAATTTAGGGGATGTCAGTGTCATCCCCTAAACTCCACTGAAGATGTTACCTAGTCTGGTAATGAAACATTTGGATACCAACCCACAAGCTCGGAAAAGAAACCTTCACCCTCAAAAAGTCATTTTTCAGATTTCTATTTATGATAGAAGCCTCCTGTTTTTTTCTCATTCCTTAGATCAACCTTCTCTAACTATGGTGCTGAGCAGGTGTGTGTTGGCTTGCAACTTACATCATTCCCATCCACACAACCAGTGGCCAGGCTGGCTTGAAATGATGGATTTTAGAATTTCAATATCTCTGGAGGTAATCAGATTTAGCAAGGCTGCTTTTCATTACCTCTAAATTTCTTACTACACAGGAAATAAAAATTGTCTTTTAAGACCCAGCCAGTATAATAGCTTTCCTCACATTTAACCTAACCCTGTGGAGGCTAAAAATTATGGGAACTGAAAGCCATCAGGGTGAAAATTTGCCAAGGGGGAGAAAATGGCTGCAATATGAAACTGCCTTAGATCTAGTATTTCACTAACCAGCCTAAGCTGTCTAGTAGTGTTCCACTTTAGCTTCTATATACAGAAACAAATTTGATTGGCATTTGAACATTCCTTCAATATTGGTGTCAGGCTAATGTTTTCTTTTGTACCTGAAAGCAACAGGTAAGCCATATGGCAAAGAAGCCTCTGTCATCCCTGCCAACTTTGGTGGCACTCCTCTCCCTAACACCGGCTGCTGCTTACAGCCGACATTTCATTCTGCCTAATGGCACAGTCGGCCCCTTAGCTGTGTCCATCTGCTCTAAACTGGTAACTGACTGGCAAAGGACCTCTGCATTCTTGGGCAAAGCTTTCTCCCAGCCTGGCAACCTGAATGCTATTTGACTTCAGAAGATGGGGAAGAAAGCATGGGCCATTTACTTGCAAGGCACATGCTATGCCATAGAGGCATAGTGTGCTTGTTTGTTTTTTCTCCAATGCAATGATTATCAAAATGAGACAATCCTAGGTAAGAAAACAGCACCACCGAGAAGAGGGTAAATCTCAGGGACAAGACGTCTGCTTTCTTAACTATGCCTGACATATTTGCCCCTTAACAAATGATGAACTGTAGGGACTCTTGATCCTCCCACAGTTGGGCCCGGTGGCCATACTGACTGATGCGAGGATGCTAGTTGCAACACTTTTGCAGGCACAGCTTGTGCATTGACATACCCTGTTTCCCCGAAAATAAGACCCAACTGGAAAATAAGCCCTAGCGTGATTTTTAGGAAGCTTAATATAATCCCTACCCAAAAATAAGCCCCAGTTAAGATAATCAGCCAGACAGATGCATTTAGCACCTTATTTTCCCCAAAATAAGACCTAACTGGAAAATAAGCCCTAATGTGTCTTTTGGAGCAAACATTAATATAAGACTTGGTCTTATTTTCAGGGAAACTTGGGTAGGGCACTGTATTAGCTGTAACCCTATTTGATTGAAAACATTTATTGCTTCCTCCTAAAAATTAACAGCTAAGCAGATTTTTATGATGGGGCAGTACTCTTCGCTCCCACCCAGACAGTAATGTAATTTTAAACGAATTGGTTAACTCGTTAGAAACTGGATTCATCTATTTACTGACGGCAAGCATTCCACACAATGCTTGGATTCTGCTTCTTCTAAATGCTAGCCCCCAGGTAAGGTGCATGGATTTATGAGAGTGTTGCTTTTTCAGTAGTATTATTTTTATACTTTACTATATCACAAAATCAAGAGTGAAGGTGTGCTGCTTTAGGTCAGATTGAATATGACTGCCTTGGATTATTCATTCCGGGGACTTATTACGGTACTTGGAAGCTTGACACTTTACTGGCCTAGTGGTCTTTTGCAATTGAATGTGGGAATGGCCTTGGGAGACAGCAGGGAGCCGGGGAGGCATAGCAAATGATTCAGAAGGGGGCCTCCTTAGTTTTTTGGACTGTAAAGGCAAAAGGGTAGAGATATATATTTCAGATTTGCAAGATTGCTCATACTTTGTTCATAATGGGAGATGAAATTCAGTGGATACAGAAGGCAGCAGGTGAGAATGTAACCTTAATGTAACTTTATAATAAAGTTAGAATTAGTACTTCTGGATGGACTTCTTATTTGGGTCACTGTGCCAGCATCTTCACATGTACAGGTGGTCCTTGACTTACAACAGTTCACTTAGTGACTATTCAAAGTTACAATGGCACTGAAAAAAGTGGCTTATGACCATTATTCACACTTATGACCGTTGCGGCATTCCCATAGTCATGTGATTTCACATTTGGATGCTTGACAATTGACTCACATTTATGATGGTTGGAGTGTCTCTGGGTCATAAGATCAGCTTTTGTGACCTTCTGACAAACAAAGTCAATGGGGAAAACAGATTCACTTAACAACCGTGTTACTAATTTAATAACTGCAATGCTTCACTTAACAAATGTGACCAGAAAAGTCGTAAAATGGGGCAGAACTCACTTAACAAATTTCTCACTTGGCAACAGAAACTTGGCTCAGTTTGGTCATAACTTGAGGACTATCTGTGCTTAATTTAAATCTCCATCATGACCACTCAGCACTCAGTTTTGCTACCTGGGAGAGCTTTGTATGACAGATGGTAGAGAGTGCATTTAATCATTTTACTATTTACTATTCTTGGTCCACAAGAATGGATTCCAAAACACATGCTGAAGGTTGTCCTTTCATTGATAACATAAGCACGGCCTCCCATCTGTCCATGTGGGAGAACAGTAGTCAGCCTATTCTCCAAAGCACCTGAAGGCAGGACAAGAAGCAACAAGATGGAGACTAATCAAGGAGAGGTCTAACCTAGAACACCTTGCCTCCAAAAGTTGGAGTGCCCCATCATTGGAGGTTCTTAAGAAGAGATTGGACAGCCATTTGTCTGAAATGGTGTAGGGTCTTCTCCTTGAGCAGGGGGTTGGACTAGAAGACCTCCCAACTCTTATTTTGTATAATAGTTGCAGTTCTCCCAGCAGTGGTCATTAAAGTGGCTCTTGCCAAACCAGAATATCAGGAACAAGGAACAGAATAAAAAAACAAGCAGGATGTGTTTAATGGACAGTCCAACCCAAAATGAGGATGATGTAAACATTTTTTAAATATGAAGTAATGTTAAAATATGTCCAAGGCTTTTAGGGGATTGTACACACACACACACACACACAATTTGGTAAGGGTATCGATATAAACACTGTGCATTTTCTGATTGCCTTGGCCACTAGTTCAGAATCCAGAGCAGGTTTGAGTTTTGAGAGTGAAATCTCATACCTATGCTTGGATCAAAGTGCTCATACTTTGTTCATACTGGGAGCTGAAATTCAGTGGATACAGATGGTACCAGGTGCAAAAATCACCCTATTGTGTAAAATATCTTAGGTGAGGGTAGATATCTAGATAATGGAAGCACCCACAGCACTTTTGGAGTTAGAAAAAATATGTTGTGCTAAACTCACTCTGCCTTAGGAAAGAAGTTATGTGTAATAAAGAGCAAGAATAGGAATTTCAGAAGTTTATTGTTGTTAAAGTTCTGTTGTCACCAAAATCCATTCTTATGTTCAACTTGTAGTTGCACACTTTCAACTTATATTTGGGAACACTCCATACCACCTCCCAATTGACAACTAACTTATACAGATACAGTGCATTTGTGATGATAATGGTTTCTTGACAGACAATGGTATAATTACAGTAGATGGACTGTCTAGTTAATGCAGTATAGGAGAATTGCCCTCTGCTGGCTGGACAAAGCATGAATCAAGCATGTGCTTATGTCCCTGACGAAAAGTACACAATGGGTTCCCCTTTGGCAGAATTTTGCCAAAGAAAACTCATCTTAGAATTTCAGCATAAATAGCAATTTTGCAGAAGAACAAGCAGCAGATGGCTGACATGCATAATGGCATTAACAGTGACTTACCCTGAACTGGGATAGTTAAGCAGGAAAACATATACTGAGTGAAGTATCCTTGATACACCCTGTCCTAGTAATACAGTTAAAGCAAAGAGAAGGGCTACCAATTTTGTAAACGTGTTTTTTTGCAAGCATATCATGCTGAAGGAATGTGCTCAGCCATTTACAGTTACTACCCCAGAAAGCTGTGATATTTAGGGAGGTAAAGTTCCTATATGATCATGGCAGTAAAAATAAATAAATCAGGAGGATTTCCAAGGCCCCAAAAGTGGAACTATACTGATGAAGTAATGTATGGGCACTTTGACAATGCAGCAACCTCCCTATTACATCACTGACTTAGGACTACTCAAAAGAGTTGAAAATCCATCTGAGTGCCTCCCAAGGGCCTTTGTCATATGCCTAAAATATGTGAGAAATTGTTATCATCATCCCCTTTTTACAGTTTTGTAGCTCTATGAGCCTGTTGGAGACAGGTGACAAAGAAGCATCTAGGAAGAACAGTAGGAGTGAGAACGACCTACTTACCTATAGATAGTCTTGTTGTGGAGTCCTGGGAATAAAGCACAGTGCAAGCAAGCACACTTCGTAGATGTTTGCTTTTAAGGCTTTGTAACATCCACTGAACAAACCTCAGGGGAACTTCACATTTTCTTGGCTCTGCTTGAAGACCTTCAACTTTCCTTTCCTTGGCTTCTATCATCGTGTTCTTCAAGTGCCAGAAATGGAGATGCTAAAAACAAAAAGGTTTTAAAACAAAAACTGGTTTGGGTGTGCTTGTTCTAGTGCATGGAGACGATGCATGTTCGGGGCACATTGCAAATTATGAAGCCTTTTTAAAACAAATATCAATTAAGATTTTTAGGAGATTTTAAAGAATAGATACTATAAGAATTCTCAGCTACCAAGAAGTAAAATAACTAAAAGTTTTAATAACGTAAGGCACATTGGAACTATTTTGCATCAGCTTCAGTTGGAAACATCTGGTATCATTCTGTCTATTTTAATTTATAGAGGCTGCTAATTAGAGGTCCTTCCCATCCTTTGTTAATTCCCCCCCCTTCATTAACCAGAAATGCCAGGAACTAAAACTGGAAACATTGCATATAATATTTATATTCCATTATTAGGCTTTTTTCTTTCCTCTAAAAAAAGACTTTGCGACATCAGGATTTAAGTTTTCTTCTGGCACCAAGTGGCAGCAGTTCCAAAACAGTAACAAAAAGAGAGAGAGAGAGGGAGAAAGAGGGAAGGAGGGAAGGAGAGAGAGAGAGAGAGAGAGAGAGAGAGAGAGAGAGAGAGAGAGAGAGAGAGAGAGAGAGAGAGAGA
>JANHFT010003736.1:103390-114344 GCA_032467955.1 Pseudoxenodon macrops
TCTCCCAGTGGGGATCGGTGGAGCTTGATTTAAGACCTCTCAGCTCCCACCCTAAAACAGCAAGGGGCTTTCCTCTCTAACAACATTGAATCCCAAGCCCTGAGCCTCCCGATAGCCGCTCGCCACTACAACGAAGCAGCATTTTGCGCCTGTGGTGAGCGATCGGTAGAGGCACAAAACAAATTCCTCCCTGCTACCTCCGTTTAGATTCCTTTCTCTCTTCCCCTTAAAGGAGCCTGCAGCTCCTACTGCCGAGAGTGAGACTGTTTACCTCAGAAGAAGCCTCCTCTTAATAGCGAAGCACTCCGGAACACCATGACAAGCCGCCATTTAAATTTTTTTGCTTTTGGCGCCAAAAGGCTTTTTGAGCAATTTGCTGCCTTTGCAATAGAAATTTAGCTGCTGTGATCGAGCCATGTTTCCAAAAGAAACACGGCACATGCTGCATTAACAGAGAGGTGAGCAGCTTTCCTCGACAGAATTATTTACAGGGAGGGGGGGAAATCTGAGTGAAAAAATATATATAGAGAGAGAGATGAGACAGAAGGAATGGGTGTGAACAAGATGGCAGACCGGAATAATCCCAAGAGGGCTAAACAGAGCAAGAAAGGCGGCCATGAGGGAGGCCAGGATGCCACTGCCACACCATCTACCAATAGATCCAGGAGTCACAGGGAGAAATCTGTTTCTCCTAAAACTACAAAAGCAATGCAAAGAGCGGAGAAACGCAGGCACAAGGCCTTAGATAGGATTTGCGATAGAGCTGAACAACAGCACAGCCATAGGCAGTCACTATCTGCAGAACGGGTCCTACCATCCCAACCTCCATTACCTGGGGAGGTGAGTGACCTTCTGTCTCCATTGGAACCTATATTGGCCTGCTCTCACGCTGACCTATGGGGGCCTACACCCACGACCCAGACAGCAGGGGAGCCTGCTCATTCTTCCCCTCAAAGAGATACGGATTTACCTACGGCCACGTTCATGCCTATAGCGGCTGGTCTCAGACCTCAATTGGATCCCAACATGGCTGATCCTCTTTCGATGCAGGCCATGATAGCGGAGGCTATTAAACAGGGCATGGCTGCAGGCCTGAAAACTTGCTGGGGGGGTCTTCCAGAAGCTCCGTAGCTTCCAGCCTTTCGGGCCATTGCCCCTCCCCCCAGAGGCCTGCAATGCCTCGTTCAGCTCCTCCACCGGGATCCCCAGAATCAATCTGATTTCTCAGAGGGGGATATTCCCCAAGATTTAGAATTGTCAGAGGACGAAGGCCTTGCTCATGACAAACAACCTTTTGTGGGGCTTTTTCAACCCAATCTCTTCAGATTTCTCTTATTCATGTCCAAAATGGCAGCTGGATTAGCAGTTCCACCAGCAGAGCCTCCTAAAGGACTCCATAGTTACCACACCGGATCCTGTCTTCTCCATCCAAACGACAAAAGCTGAAGTAGTCCCGGCTCCTCAAATGTTCATAGATTTAATAAAATCACAGTTGAGAGTCCCCAGGACAGGGCCCAACCCTTCCCCCATCCACAAACGGCTCTACAATGTGGACACCAGCCTTGCAAGATAATCCAATCACCTCAGGTGGACGACCCAGTGGTAGCTCTGCACTCCTCTTCAACCATCCCAGGAAACCCAGAGGAGATTTTGTGCCCAGAGGACAAACGAGCTGAACAATCACTCCTTCGAACCATCAGGCAGTGGCGTGGGCAATCCGCGCTTCGACGACAGCTTCTTTTTTCAACAGGGCGTCGCTAGCTTGGCTACATCAAATCAAGGAAAAGGCAACAACCTAGATGACAGGCTGCAACAGGATATCAACAAACTGATTGCAGCATTACAGCTATCTGCAGATGCCACACTTAATGCGGCCAAATTCGCGGTCAAGTCAATGGCCTCCATGGTTGCATCCCACTGCCTTCTGTGGTTGAAAAGTTGGCAGGCTGATGCTCGCCACAAGTGGTGGTTGGCATCAGTACCTTATGAAGGGGACAAGTTATTTGGAGAGGCTAGGGATCTGTGGTTATCCAAGTCCAAGGACAAGAAAAGGTTCCTTCCTTCCTTCCTTCCCCAGATGCTCTGATTCGAGATCTTCTCCTTACTTCCAGAGGCCCTCTTTCCGCCCTAATGAATCAGGTGCAGGGTTCCAGAGATCTCAGGGGTTCCATAACCAGAGGCAGCATCAGAGGCAAGACAGGCAGGACAGGGACAGACCTTATAGTGCCAGATGGCCCTTTCGAGGGGGAGGAGGTTGTGCCTATTATCGCCCCAAGTGAATGTGTTTCGCAGCTTCCCATCGGGGGTCATTTGACCCACTTTGCAGACCAATGGGGAGAGTCCACTTTGGACACGTGGGTCAGGGAGACCATATCATCTGGGCTGTCCCTGGAATTTCTCTCCAGCCCCCCGAGATTTTTTATTAAGTGCCCACTGTCTAACGACAGAGCCTGCAAAGCCCTCAGGGAGACGGCTATTCAACACCTGCTGGACATCTATGCCATACAGCCGGTCCCTGAGGGCCAACAAGGACAAGGATTTTACTCCATCTTATTTGTGGTTCCCAAGCCCTAGGAGTTGGAGGGTGATTCTAGACATTAAAAGTTTGAACCGGCATATTCAATACCGCAGGTTCAAAATGCATTAACTCCATTCCATCCTAGAAGGGGTGCAACAGGGCTACTTCCTCGCATCTATTGACCTTACAGAGGCCTATCTGCATGTGCCCATTTTGCCCCTCCATAGACAGTACCTTAGGTTCTGTTTTAATGGCCGTCACTATCAGTACCGGGCCATGTCCTTCAGATTGTCATCTGCTCCCAGAGTGTTTACAAAAATTATGGCAGTCCTAGCAGCTTACCTGCGGGTTTGACCAATTCACATGCAATGCTACCTAGATTACATTTTACTCCTGGCACCTTCTGAACAGAAGGCATGAGAGGACTTGCTAATTACCTCACAGACCCTGATTAGTCATGGCTTCTCCATGTACTGGGGGAAGAGCCATCTCACACCCTCCAATCGATTGCTTCACTTGGGGGCTATTATTGACACCATAGAATGTAAAGTATATGTCCCAGGAGAGGTTAGATAATATCCAAGAACGTGTGAGGGTGAACCAGAGGGACAAAGTTGCCTCAGTAGCCGTACTATATAAGCTCCTAGGCAAGATGGTGTCATGTTTCTCCATCATGCCCTGGGCTCGCCTTCATTCCAGAAACCTCCAATGGTTTCTTTTACCATTCCAGAAGTCGGGCAGGGGCTGCTCGCCCGTAAAGACACAAATACCGGCCGATGTCCTCAAGTCACTCCGTTGGTGGTCTTCCCAGGCCCTCAGCATGGGCAGCCTGTTCCAGGAACCAGACTGAGTCGTCCTGACCACGGACGCCAGCCTGTTCAGCTGGGGAGCCCATCTCCACATGTTGATGGCCCAAGGACAATGGCTCGAGACAGACATAACGCGGGGTATCAACTTAGCCCTTTGCCATTTCAAACGGGAGGTAACGGATCAGCACCTGCTGATCCTAACAGACAATGTTGCAACCAAAGCACATATCAACCGTCAGGGTGGTACCCGCTCCAGGACTCTGATGGAGGAAGCCGGACTGTTGGGTCGATGGGCGGCAAGACACCTGCTATCAATGAGAGTGGAACACATCTCGGCTGTCTCCAACGTTCAGGTGGACTGGCTTAGCAGAGCGGCCATCAACAACGTGGAATGGCGTCTACACTGGGACCTATTTCAGGACTTGACTCACCGATTCGGCCTACCTCAGATAGACCTATTCGCCACTCAGGACAACACACAGCTGCCAAGGTTCTTTGCCTGGTTCGTGATGCCAAGGGCAGAAGGCATCAACGGTCTTCGCATTCCATGGCCGCCAGGGCTATTTTACGCCTCCCCTCCCCTCCTAGTGGTACCTCTGGTCATCAGGAAGATCCTGGCGGAGAGAGTGGCCCATTATTGGCCGCGCCGACCCTGGTTTGCAGATCTAATGGCCCTGTCAGTGCTTCCCCCTTGGAGGATTCCCCAGGACAGAGTCTCCCTCAGCCAGGGCGTGTTGATCCATCCGGACCCATAGTGGTTCCAACTGACTGCCTGGCGATTGAGTGGAGCTCGCTGAGGAAGGACAACATATCCTTCAAAGACAATTCAGGCTTCTAGCCTCCATGACCCGTATTTATGATGCCACCTGGAAAATCTTTTGCAGGTGGTGTAGGACTGCGAAAGTTGACCCCATGTCAGCTACAAGGGGCATTGTTATTAACTTTCTCCAGGAAGGGCTAGATAAAGGATTAGCACCCAATACCCTTAGAAGACAAGTGGCAGCCCTGTGCTCTGTGTTACTTGGGGGGGATTTGGGGCCCCTCTCCCAGCACCCAATGATCCGTAGATTCCTCCGAGGGGCGAGTAATCTACGCCCCCCTCCCCACCCATAGTACACAAGTATCTGACCTGGGACTTGTCAAAGGTTCTCAACTCCCTAACGGGGGCACCATATGAACCGCTCCGTCTAACTAGTCTTCGCCTTCTAAGTTGTAAGGTGGCCTTCCTGATGGCTATCACCTCGACTCGGAGGATTTCTGAACTAGCCGCCCTGTCAGGAAGGACTTGTGTGTGTCCCACACGGACAGGGTCATCCTCCACTTGGACCTGTCCTTTACCCCTAAGGTCAACATATGGTTCCACAGGGCACAGGAACTTATCCTCCCTAATTTCTGTCCCAGACCAGTTTAACCCCTTGAAAAGAGATGGCATACCCTGGATGTGCGAAGAGCTCTTTGCATATATATCCAGAGAACAGAGCCCTTTAGGTGATCAGAAGTGTTGTTTGTTTCATTTCAACCTGCTTCCTTGGGGGGTAAGGTTTCCCCTTCAGTGGTGGGAAGGTAGCGTAGATGTACTATTGCTGCTGCGTATGAGACACAAAATAAGGTTCCCCCTGGGCGAATTACCGCCCATTCGACCAGGAGGTTTGTCGAGCGGACACCTGGTCGTCTCTTCTCCCTTTGTCAGGCACTATAAGATGGATGTTTTCGCCTCAGCGGAGGCATCCTTTGGGAGGAGGGTTCTTCAACAGGTCCTTGCAGACACTAGGTGGACCGACCCAGACACTGCCCACCCGTAGGGACAAGCCAGCTTTGGTATGTCCCATTCCTGGAGGCTATATCCACCAGTATGAAGAAGGGGTGTTGGTCTTATCTGATATGCTCCTTCTCAGACAGTGGATATAGCCTCCAGCCCCAGCTTACTGGATGTCTGGTCGGGGAGGTGCAGGTGCAGGTGGACGCTCTTGTTTTCTTACAGGTAGTTGATATCGTTTGGCATGTGGGAGTCTGTTACCTCATTCCCTCGACAAAAGCTGAAGTGGGACAGCAACGGAGGCAGATATAAACAATGTTGACAGGCTCAGTCCAATCAGCGAACAGACGAGATTAACCCATTCCTGGAGGCTATATCCACCGTCTGAGAAGGAGCGTATCAGGTAAGACCAACGCCCATTTTCTTCAAACTCTCCTTCACTTCAAGGATACAACTTGAGAAAAATTGACTTACAGCATTGTACCCTTATTATGTGAACAGATGAACAAAAGTTCAACTCACACGAGATCTGTCAATGAATTACTCATGCTGCTTTTGCATCACATCAAAAGTTTCCAGAATTAAAAACAATCTTCATTGATTTGGTCAATGTTTCTCAATAAATTTGTTAAAGAGTTCATAAAATATTGATATCATTGAATGAGCATATATAGAAACTAAAACCAATGCTTTAAAAATGCAATCTGTCTGATCCATATAGTACTGTTTTTTTCTTTGTAGGTTTCTCAGGTGTTTTTAAACTTGTTGTCCTCACTTGGGAGTGAGTGTCCCTTTGCAAGATAGAATCCACAGTTAGTAATTTGTTAGGTACAAAAAAGTATTGTAATTTAGGATCAGGGTGATCATGTTATTCATTTAAGAATGTCTCATTAGCCTGTCAATTTTATTTAGAGTAGAAAATACTTTTAGATATAAATTTGTCCATTTAACAGGTATTAATTTAAACATGTTCCATTGTACTTGGTTTCCATGGAAATAGTGTACAGTTAATGTTATTTATAAGGTGGAAGTAAAATAGGGTGTCTAATGGGACCCCCTACGGCTCTGATGAGGAGACTTTGGGGGAAGGATGAAGGCTCATGGGATTTTTAACAACGTTAAATGGAAATGTCTTGTAACTGCATGTAAAAGATCAACGTTAACTATAAACAAATCCTTCATTATTAGAAAAACATATTTCCTAACTTCTTCGTATTTGATTTCTTAAATATTTGTGTGTGTGTATTTTTCTTTGTGTGTTGTGACTTAAAATACTAAAATATTAAAGGAAGATTTGAAAAAGTTTATAGAAATCTCTATTACAATAGACTCTGGTTATCACATGCCAATGATTGTCTGAAGCAATTTTAATAACCTTTTTGTATTGAGGTTTCCTCAGTGCTTTTGCAAACCAGTTCCCCTTGCATAGACCCATCTATCAGATGCTTTGTTGATTTATATAATAAAGTAAGTATAATATGGATTCTAGGCAGTTTTGTTCAAATTATTTGTTTGGTTTTTCCCCCCAGTCCTATATGTGGCATATGTCCTGCTGGTATTCCTGGGTGACTTCCTATCTAAATTGCTTTTTACACTCAGGGACTAAATGGAGATTCCCAATGCAGGATTACCTATGAAAACATTACAGACAGGATAGCATATTTCCTTCCAACTTTTCTAACAAAGAAATAACTCCATAGTTTGAACTAATCCTGTTACTTTCATGCATAATTTTGTATTCATTCCTATTGTGGAATATAGTATAGTATATCTGCGGCATTTAAAACAATGAAATAATTTTTCCTGTCTATATTCTAGTGCTAAAATATATATGATTCTTTTTCGTATTTTCTAATTACTGATCCATTGATTTTTGGAAAAAGTGCTGGCTCTTGATTTAACTGGTATTATATTTTTCATCTAATAAAAGAAATAACATTTCTGACTTAAATCTACTCCTGTTGAACTGTTACATTAAGTTAGGGTCATTAAGCAGAGTATATGACTGCCTTGAAAACTGTGCCTTTGAAACACATACATTATTTATATGCAATTGGCTGTGGGCATAACAATTTCCTGAAGTGGATATTAACCATTACAGGTAGTCCTTATTTAGTGATCACAATTGGGATTAACAACTCAGTTGTTTAAGAAAAGTGGCCGCTAAGTGAAACCATGTCTTTGCTTATTATCTTACCTCAGCTTTCCTTTGCTTTACAGACCTGCAAAGTTCATAAATGCGAGGATTGGTTGCAGTTATTTTTTGTCACTGTTGTAACTTTGAATGGTCACTAAACAAGCTAGTCACTCATTTTGTTTCATAAGGTAAAGGTAAAGGTTCTCACACAGATGTGCTAGTCATTCCTGACTCTAGGGGGCGGTGTTTATCTTCTTTTCAAAGCCAAAGAGCTAGTGCTGTCCGAAGACGTCTCCGTGATCATGTGACCGGCATGACTAAACGCCGAAGGTGCACGGAATGCTGTTATCTTCCCACCAAAGATGGGTCCTATTTTTCTACTTGCATTTTTGCAGAAACAGATGTTCATGCACCACAGTTGGCATAACATTTCATGACCAATACTCCAACAAACTCCATTCTTGAAGTTACAGACTTAGCAGGAGACAAGGCTTTACCAAACTGAACAGGAGGAGTTATTTTATGGGATGGAGAGAACTTTGAGTATACCAAGTAGGAAAATGTATCCGCTCCTTCCACATCAGGCATATAGTACAAGACATGGCAGATTCCCAAGTGAGGAATAGCTATCCCTCAACTGGAGCAGATGATTTACGGGATACCCTTGGTGTTCTGGGTGGGAATTTTGGGGGGAAGAGGGGAGTGACACAGTTACATTTTGTTCTTACAGTTCACAACTTTTCCCCCCACAGAACTTGGAAGAGGTAGAGATAGGTGGAAGAGGAACTTGGAAGAGGGAGGGTGATGGAATGGGTGGATGACCTTGGGGGACAAAGGAGAGAGGTGCTGCCTAAGAAACAATTAGAGAAGGGGAAGCTCCCAAAGGCTTAATGGCCAGAGGAGGAAAATTAGAAAGGATCCACTCTAATTGATCAAGACAATTAAAAGTAATGGTGAGAAGTTTGTACTTTTAGTCTTGGAAGATTCTGTTAATATAGCTTTACAATAAAGTAGAATTAGCTCATGTACAAGTAGTCCTTGACTTACAAGGTTACTTAACTGTTTGAAAGTAAGACTGAACCAAGAACAGATGCTTTACAGCTCATAAAACACTTCTGGCCACTGTAAAATGGGCCACACCTCTCCCCAATCACATGACCGCATTTCAGATGCCTGCCAACCAGCTTTCCTTTACAACTGGTTGCAGCATCCTATGGTCATGTAGTCAAAATTTGCAATTTCTTTTTTTGCCAGTTTCCTAAGAATGGGTTTGCACTTAAGACTATGGTGTTTGCTTAGGGACCATTGTGGTTACCTTAATGATAGCTGCAAAAAAAATGTGACATCTAATTTGGTCATGTGGATGCCTCAATTTATGATGGTAATGATTTAGGATCACATATCCAGTCCCAGTTGCATTTTTAAGATGAGGACTACATGTGGTCATGTTTCCTATCTGGATTACCTGGGACATCTGACAGAGTACAATTTTTGAGTCAAATACAGCACCACTTAATCCAACCTCGTTTAATTATCTTGCTAATAATTATCGTGGGATACTTTATTAAATGTGTTATGGATTTAACCATTTGTTACATATTTAAAAGTATTTTTATCCTACCGTTATTCTTTTATAAATAATGAAGATGGCAAACATTTCTGACATTCCTCCTTCTTCCTATTTTTCCCAGAACAATGGCCCTGCGAGGTGGGTAGTGTTGAGAGGGAGTGACTTGCCCAAAGTCATCCATCCATCTTTCATGCCTAAGACAAGGACTAGAACTCAGTTTCCTGATTTCTAGCCTGGTGACTTAACCACTAGACATACCTTGTCACAGTTTTTCTTTTTATATATTCTTGGCAATTTTGCTGAATGTTTTGCTGATGTCAAGGTATGCTACATCTGCTCCTATCATCTGATAAGGAAATTACCTGCTCAAAAGATACAATTAATCTAAGATTTGTTCTTGATGAATCCATGCTTATGAAATGGTCTAGAATCTTCCTAGTATTACTATTAGACTAATTAATCTAAAGCTTTCTGGATCCTCCTTTCCCCACCTTTTTTCCTTTGAAAATTTCTCTGACATCCCAGGATGAAATTTGTCTAAATCTGAAGGCTTTAAATTAGTTTTAAAAAAAGTACCAGTAGTCCTTGAGTTACAGCTACAGCCCACAATTTCTGTTACTGAGACATTTGTTAAGTGAGTTTTGCCTCATTTTATGACCTTTTTTGCCACATTTGTTAAGTGAGTCACTGCATTTGTTAAGTAACATAGTTGTTAAGTGGCTTCCCCATTGACTTTGCTTGTCTGAAGGTTAAAAAGTGATCCTATGCCCCAGGACACTGCAACTGTCATAAATATGAATCAGTTGTCAAGCGTCTGAATTTTGATCAGTGACCATAGGGATGTTGCAATGGTCGGACCATTTTTCTACCCACTCAGGCTTCCATTTTACCCCTTCACTCTTCATTTCACAATAATTGATCGGACATGTATTGTTTCGTTGGGGAAGACTGCAGCAAAACAAGTTTAGTCTGTTTTACTGTACAATGAAATTGTGATAAAGATCGGAAAGTATTATTTTGTTATGTTAAATATAACATGTCTTTAATTCTTCATCTATAGAAAATGTGAATTATATTTCTCATTACTGTAAGAAATATATTACTATAATTATGGCTAAAATCACTATTACGATTTGAAGAATATTAACATATCAAAGAGAAGAGTTTTAGCTTTGCCATTTCCTTGATATGTTTGTATTCTTTTTATACAACTAAAAGTCCATAGGAAAATCTGCAAAATCTGAAGTCACTTTAATAATCTGAACTGATATCATCCAAACAGAAATTTATCACCTTTATGAAAAGTATCTTTTTAAAGTATCCATTGATGAGCTATATTGTTGTATGGATATAAACATATTTAATATGATTTATATTTATTTTAAAGTAATATAATTATTACTTTTTTTACAGGCATTCAGATTAAAATTCATTTTTTAAGAACTTCTGTTTTAGTCATTGTTGAAAATAAATTGCTTGTTTATAAGATAATTAGTTAATTTAGGAATATGTTTTTTTATGTTGAATGAAAATTACAATTCATTTAAAATGCTGAAGCATTTTGTTGCTGTTTAATTAAATTATATTACATTGTGTTGGATTCAGCACATATCAAAGGAGCAATGTTTTTGTTAAGTATGATCTGATAGTAATAAAAAGAAAATCCTTTTTTTTAAGTTTTGGAAGATGAATAGTACTCAATACTTCTTAAGAACCTATTATATGTAGTATGTTTAATAAGCTAGGACTGAAGAAGACCCTGTCAAGTCTTTCAGCAATCACAATGGAGCATTTGACTTTTCTATTCCTTTATTTAATTTCTCACAAAGTTTGCCATGTATATCCTTACAAACACCAATTCTAATCTAGATTTTTCTAGGGTCATTATTATAAATTTGTCATTATTAGATTTTTATCCTACTTTGTGGGTGCGTCTCTCTCTCTCTCTATGTATGTATGTATGTATGTATGCATGCATGCATGCTTGCTTGCTTGCTTGCTTGCTTGCATTTAACCATATCTCTATCTATCTACCTACCTACCTACCTACCTACCTACCTACGTATATCTATGTATATCTATGTATATCTACCGTGTTTCCCGGAAAATAAGACAGGGTCTTATTTTCTTTTGAACCCCGAAATATGGCCTTGGCCTTATTATC
>JANHFT010003737.1:169361-184493 GCA_032467955.1 Pseudoxenodon macrops
AGAGAGAGAGAGAGATAGAGAGAGAGAGAGAGAGAGAGAGAGAGAGAGAGAGAGAGATATTTGCCCAAATAAGCAAGAATATTTTAGCCTAAGGGCGGGAAGAATGTGACGCAGTGGTGGGAGAGAGAGACTAACAGTGAAGGAATTCTGTGCTCCTGCAGTCATTATTCTATTAATTATAGAATATTTCACTCTCATCGCCCGTTCTCCTGTGAGGCTCAGAGGATTTAAAACTGAGCAAAGGTGGGGAATTGGTTTCCTTGGCTGTCCATGGTATTTTCAGGAGTCTTGGGTCCAAGTTCAAAGGCATCAATAATCTTCCTATCCCGCTTTTAGCTAAGTCCAATTTTGGCTTCCATAGAGACTCACGATGGAATACCATAGCTTGCACGATTCTGCGATTGCACGATTGAAGGTTGTTCATGCTACCTTAGGTATCAAGATCTGCCTTTCTGGGAAACATCATCTTGTAATTCAGATGGAATGGATTTTGGAAGCCTGATAAGTGAAGGGAACATGATGCAGGGAGATCTCAGAAAGGGAATTAAGGATGGGAGGTGAAAAGTATCTAGAGGTAGTTTTGTTTCTGGTGGAACCTGGGGACCTTCTCATTTGCTATTTGACATGAGTTCAGAGAAATCCTCATTTCCTCCCACTCTTTCCCCCCTGAAGTCTGTCTCAAATGAACTTCAGGTCCAAATATTTGAAGAGATCCATTTGCTGATTGCTATTGACAAGCTTAATTTGTGGTGACTACGCAACCAGATGTTGACATATGTTCTGGATTTCAGATACATAATATCTCTGCAAAATTTCATTATTAACTGTTGAATCCTAGCTCCATATGCAAGCAGACACAAACCTCTATATAAGATAAAGGTTCCCCTTGCACATATGTGCTAGTTGTTACCGACTCTAGGGGGCAGTGCTCATCTCCATTTCAAAGCCAAAGAGCCAGCGCTGTCCAAAGATGTTCTCTGTGGTCATGTAGCCAGCATGACTAAATGCCGAAGGCGCACGGAACACTGTTACCTTCGTACCAAAGATGGTCCCTATTTTTATACTTGCATTTTTTATGTGCTTTCGAACTGCTGGGTTGGCAGAAGCTGAGACAAGTAACAGGAGCTCACTCCATTATGTGGTGCTAGGGATTCGAACTGCCGAACTGCTGACCTTTCTGATTGACAAGCTCAGCGTCTTAGCCACTGCATCCCCCTTACACCGCTATATATCTAGCATCAATTTTAAAAGCTTGCCCGTCGCACTGAATATAACTGGGAATTTGCTGATGATAATCCCTGCGGCCAACAACATACTATTCCTTCTTTCCTAACATAAAGTTAGAAGAAACAAGAAATGGGGCTATGGGTTTGTCCTACAGATGAAAGACGCTGTTTTCCCATGCCAGGGACTGAGCTGCGGTATATAAAATAGAGTTTTTGTTCACGATATTATCTTCCAGAGATTTGGTTTCTGAGACACCCAAATATTTATTTCAACTTTCACTAAGACGTGAAAGTTTAAGGGAATGGGGCCTTAGAAACAATAATTGAGAAAAGTTTTTGAGACCTTCAAGCAGAAATATATATAGTTTTGCTGAGAGGTGACAAGTGTTGGACTCAAAACACTTTCCTTGCATAGTATCTGTTGTACCAGATAACCTTTTCCCATTAAGGTTGTGCTTCTATTTTCCCTTTTTCTGATTCCTGGTTCAGCTACGATAATGAAATAGTTGCATCTAGTCTTGTAGGACAGAAGAAGGCAAAGTTAAAAAACGGTAGGAACAGTAAAGTGTCAGGACCATGGACAGTTCGCAAGGGATGATAGTAGTATTAAGGACAGCAAGCAGATACTTGAAAGATTATTCTTACTAAAGTCAAACATCTACTCCACCTGAAAGATTGTAGCTCATGATTATGTCATTGTTGAATCCTCAGAAAAACCACATATTTTCTCCATGACCACCTACTACTAATTTGTTCTTCCAGGTCTGCCAATGGGACACTCATCACCGCCGTAACGGTCTACTTTGTAGTTAACTATTACTTTCTTTCATACTTTACTTTCTCTTTCGTTCATTCATTGTTTTCTTCTCGTTGTTCCTGCAGCCCTACGGAGTCGATCAGGACGTGCTATTATCAATGGGAATTGGGCAATTGATCGACCTGGGAGATACGAGGGAGGAGGAACAATGTTTGTCTACAAACGACCCAATGAGATCTCAAGTACTGCCGGGGAATCCTTTTTGGCAGATGGCCCAACCAATGAAATCTTGGATGTCTACGTAAGAATCAAATATCATTTCTTTATTGAACTAGAGTAGAGGAACCATCCTTAACAATTAGAAGTTAGGAAATAATTTACTCATGGATGAAATAGTTTTCTAGGTTAATTTTCCATTTGGATGTGTTGAGAAGGAAGTCAGAGACCTGGGCAGGTGTGTGTGTGTTTGTGTTTATAACCCAGACCTGCCTCAACTTGAACCTTTAAGTGAGAACGATCCTTAACTCCGTTTGTTAAGAAAGGTATAGTTTACTAAAGGTCAAGTGAAATACACTAGAGCAAAGCCAGAATGGAAAAGCACAACAAATTCCTAAGTGAAACTTAGTGGCAGTTTGGATACCTAGTCTCTGATGGGTAAATTTATGTTTTGTTTTATTTTATTTTACTTACTAAACCTATATGCCACCTATCTCCGAACTTGAGAAAGGGGGCAGAAAAATGTGGAGATGAATAAAGCTACATTTTTGTAATGGAGTTCATGTCCTTAAGATCACTACCAGGGATTTGAATTACCGTTTTGCTTAACAACCAAGTGTCCAGTCCCAACTGGGGTTGATAAATGAGGTATACCTGTAGTTTAAGTCTTTCTGTGGAGTTGGTTTCCTGATCTGGTCTAGCTTGTGGGATCAACTGGCTTTGGGCATCGGAGTCAACTCAATGAATGCTAAGGTTCTTCTTCCTTTCTCAGATGATTCATCAACAGCCCAATCCAGGTATACATTATGAGTACATTATTCCAGGTCCCAACACCATCAGTTCCCAGGTGCCTCTTCACAGACGTCCAGGTAAGAATGAGGTGATTTCCTCAACCAATCTGGTGACTTTCTCTTTCTCTTGATTGTCCAGGGAACTTCTTAAACAAGGCATTTTTCCATTCTTTTTAATGGCAGGACATGGTTCTCTCTGATGCATCCAGTAAAACTATCTTTGAAAACAAAGCATCCCATTTGTCCCACTGGACTTTATTTTCTCCCTTGAAGACATTTCCACTTCTCATCCAAGAAGCTTCTTCAGTTCTGAAGCTTCTTCCAGTTGAGTCAGAAGTGAAGAAGCTTCTTGGATGAGAAGCGAAATGTCCTCAACGAAAAACAAAGTCCAATTTCTTTTGAAAAAGCCCCTTTGGGACAACCATCATCCAGAGGACTAAGAATCTCCATAGACATCACATTTGTCCTTGTTGCTTTTAAGGTTCTCCAAACTTGATCGCTTTATCAAAACATTATTTAGGAGGCTCATCTACCTGCTCAATCCACCAGGTTTGGTTTCTCTAGCTTTGCAAAAAATGTTTGTTTGTTTCACCTTCAACTCCTTTAGATAATTAAATGCTTCTGGAAGGTTAT
Organism: Pseudoxenodon macrops; assembly: GCA_032467955.1. Lineage (NCBI taxonomy): Eukaryota > Metazoa > Chordata > Lepidosauria > Squamata > Pseudoxenodontidae > Pseudoxenodon > Pseudoxenodon macrops. The sequence continues at coordinate 172,985 of JANHFT010003737.1, forward strand.
TCTGTGGTCTGTCTGGACATTTCTGCACATGCAAAATAAATTTTATCCTTATAGATAAAACATATTTTATTCATGGAAAATAAGGGGAGGGGGAATAGAATGAGGGAAAAGGCCTATTTTTTTTAAATTCTACCCAATGTCTCAGTGTATTTTCATAAAATGCCTCTTCATCAATTTTTTTGGGTAGACTAAAGAACACATTTTTCCCCCCCTCACACTTAATTTCCAGCTATTTAGCTGGTGTGTTTCCCGCGGTGGCTTCTGTTTTGTTCATTCCGGGATGCTTTAACTGAATGCTCTGCGCTATTGTAAGATCGGTCAAAGAACAAACGTTCAACTTTTCAGCCTGGTGACAAATCGAATGTCTTATTCTAAACAGTTCACGGCCTTTGCGTCTTTCAAACCATCCCTGGTCTTTGTGGTTGACTGCTACAAGAAACCTCTGAACCTAGGTGGTCACCCTCCAAAGTCTTGAAGTGGCTTTGGGGCCATTTGTATTCCGGCTGACTCACGGCCGAGAAAGACGTGTTTGTTCTTGTGATGTGATTGACCTCATGTGCCTAGGAGAGCCATTCAATGGCCAACTGGATGTGACAGAAACCGTGAATTATGAGGAGGAAGATTTGCATCAGGAGACAAGCAGTCACCCGAGACAACCAGGGATGAGTCAGCCAGGAAGATTTCCTTCCCAAATGCCGGACAACCAAGTCCCCGTCGGTCAGCCTCCGAGACGCAGCCGGGAACATAACTGGAAGCAAATTGGAATGACTGAATGCAGCGCGACTTGTGGGAAAGGTTTGTAGCGGGGAACTCACCGATCTGACTTTGGAAAAGGTTCCATCTGCCAAGGGCCAGAAGTGAAGGAGGTGGAGAATTTAGCTATTGGTTCATTTATTTATTCAATTCCTATAACTGCCCATCTCTGCCAAGTGATTCTGGGTGGCTTATGATTCTAGAATTCTAAAACAGTTAAAACAATGAAAAACAATGAAAGCAGCCAGAAAAGAAACACAAACAGCAGCCAAGATAGTTAAACAATTAATAGTAAAATCAAGAAACAGGATCCTTTAGCAGATTCTGATCCCCAGGCTAAGGGTACGTAGGCAAGTTTTTAAAGTTTTACGAAAGACCAACCAGGTTGAGACAGCAAAACAGTGTCAGTTCTCCTTCTCTTAATATTTGGGACATCTTCAGGGCTTCCTAATGCCAGCTATCATTTTCCTTCCCTAATCATCTCAGTTACTGAAAGTTGACTTCAAGAGGAGAAATTTCAGGAAATTCTCTACTGGAAAAGTTGGCGTAATTCCATCTGAAGTTTAGGTCTTTCTAGAAATTTTTCTTTTTCAGACCTGGGGTGAAGAACCCCCTTCTGAGTCCAGGCCATTTATGTTGGTAAGGTCCTCCTCCATTTTCCTTGTGTCAGCGTTCCAAATAGCATCCAGAATTAAATCAGACTCCGAGGCAAAACATTCCTCAAAGTTCCAATTTATTAAGAGAGACATGTTGGCACATCCGTGAAAACCCGAATCTGAAGATTCCCAGGTTTCCACCACCCAGTTCAAAGTTCAAGATCTTTTCCCCCACACCCACAAGTCCATCACATGGTCCAACCTTCCACTGCCAAGCTGGCATCTTTGCCCATGCAGTTCCGGTCAGGTGCAGAGACAAAAGATGACCTTGACTTTCTAGAAAGAATTTTGTTATCGCTACATATCCCCATCTCCGTACAATTCCCCCTCCCATTTTCTCACAGTAGAAAAATGCATAGTAAAATAATAGAAATCGTGGCAGGCCAAAGATCCAAAAGAAATATAGTTGTAAGCCTGACAAAATTAATGAAATTGTACATCTGCATATTCTTAAAATGATTAAAGACAAGTGTCAGACCATCCCCAAATAATCTAGAAAATATTGGTTTCCCATTTACGTGGTTAAGAGTTCACCATTTTTAATTGCTGTTAACAGTTTTGAGACTTGGTTTCTGACAGTGTTTTTTGTAACTTTGTATTTTTGCTACTTTTTTTGTTGCCTGTGCTTTGATACCCTGATGAAACACTCTTCTTCTTTTTTTCAGATCCTGAAGAATTTTTGAACATTTTGTTTCATCATATTTTAAGAGTCGAACCACTCTTAAAAATAAGGTAAACATAGTCCTTGGCTCACATAAGAGAAACTTTAAAAGTCACAACAGTTATTTTATTCTCTGTAATTTATAATCTTGAGGATAATTTCCGACAAAAAGTTATGGCTGGGAATACCATGCAAGCATCTCCATTACTTTTAATTGGGTTTAGTTTTGTAAACTGTACATTTAGCTATGCCTTTATCTTGAGAATTTGGGGATATTTCAAGAGCTCTTATTGCTGCCTCATCTCGCTTACTTAACTTCACTGATAAATGTCAGTTATGTCTCAGCCTTGTATAATAGCATCAGGTGTGGAGAACTTGTGATCAGCTCAGTATTGCTAAATTACAACTTGCATCTATCGACTCAGTTTCTCTATATAAATATAAATTCAGTAGTTCACAGACTGGTACAAATCAGCTATTTAACTTTTGAAATAATCTCTTCATCCGTTTAGGGAATAATTTATTCTAGAATCAAATCTGGGTCGGTCACCGGAACCAGAGGGTTTCATTTTCCGAGCTTTTAGACTCGGAGCCTATCTTCAGAGACCTTTCTCTAACAGAGTGTTATTTGTTATACATATATGCATAAATAATTTATTCTTATATTTATAACTAAAGGTTTGGAAAGGAAAATCCAAGTGATCTGGCTTTTTTCCCAGATGTAGGAATCTATTGCTACAGGATTCTGCTGTACTTTTTAAAAGTCAATATGAAGCGTCCCCATTGTCAAATACACGTATCTCTCTTCTTAGATCGGCAGGGCAAAAAGTCCAAGATTGCTATTTCTATCAGATTTTTATGGACAAGAACGAGAAAGTTGGAGTGCCTACCATACAGCAGTTACTGGAATGGTCTTTCATCAACAGCAATTTGAAATTTGCAGAGGTTTGGAGAAAGATTCCTCTTTTTATAGTTTTACCAATCGGTGCACATTTTGCTGATTTTGTTGATCAGCTTTTGAGAAGCTGAAGCATGCAAGTATCTCCACAGTAGTTCAATAACATCTTAATTGATTAGGAGGTGACTCTTCATTATGACGAATGAGGGATTTGCTTCTTCAGTGGATATCAGAAGAACCTCCTTGATGCTTTGCTATTTGTGCAAATGATTTATTAATTAAAGCATAGGCATGGAACTCAACATATCCAGATGTTCCTCAACTTAAATTCACCGTTGCCTTGTGTGAATGACCAATGGCCAGGGATTCTGGGAGTTCTAGTTCGGCATCACCTGGAGAACAATTTGTTTCCTTCTTGCTTTAGATCAGGGTCCTTGGCAACTTTAAGACCAGGAGTCTTAAAGTGGCTTAGTTGGACACCCCTGCTTTAGATTGTTAGGTTAAAGATAGGACTAACTTGTATGACTGATTATATATATGCTAAACCTTTAAGATCTTTTTGGTTCCTTGCTTTTCAGAAAGCTATTTTTTTAAACCTTACATTAAGGGCATCAGGGTAAACTGAAACACAGAGAATGAAGTCTCTTGGCTAAAACATATATCCTTTTTTTCTGTTGGTTTTACTAGGCCCCATCATGTCTGATCATTCAGATGCCTCGATTTGGCAAGGACTTCAAAATGTTCAACAAAATTTTCCCTTCTCTGGAATTGAACATCACAGACCTGCTTGAAGACAGTAAGTTTAAATATGCTTCATGATAGTGCAACAAGACCTGAATTTTCAGGTCAAATGAATTCCATGACATTTGATGAACCTGGATACCTTCATCAATAAAACGAATCACCTTCAAAATAATGCAGAATGGAATTGCTGTGGACCCTAAAAATCTTGTTTCAATGCAGATACACAAATAGCATCAGGGTCTGAAATCTTCATTGCAGACTTTAGCAGAACTGTACCAATGGTCGACTTCCAGACTGCTCCGGTTTTGTTCATAATACCTTTTCCCAGCTTCCTAAACTAAACAAGTTCTAATTGCCATTTGGAAATAAAGAATACAGATATCCTAACTCTTTAGGAAATAATCTTTTACTTGCTTGTCTGCTGGCTAATTTATTCTGTTAGGATTTTGATGGAGTTTGTTTAAGTTGCACGCCCACCGTATAAACGCAGAATGAACAAGAATTAATTTCCCCAACAATTCCTGGATAAATTGTGAGGTTTCCCCTCCCCCATTCAGCTCTTTTTTTCACCCGTTCCTTCCTATCCGCCACACCTGTTCAATTCTCAATAGAAGATCTAGAACTCCTAAACTTCCAAATATGACAGGGCATATTGTTTAAATTGGTAATATCTTTGCATGGATGGAGTGAGCTAATTTTCTTCTACTCAAAAGTTTTGATTTTCTATTTAAAAAAACAACAACTGTAGATGTGGGTTCTGTTTATTCAGAATGGTAGCATCCAGCACAATGACTGTTTTTCCTCTTGTCAAACGCAGCTCCAAGGCAGTGTCGCATCTGCGGAGGACTTGCAGTGTACGAATGTCGGGAATGTTACGAAGATTCTGACATTTCCTCTGGTAAAATCAAGCAGTTTTGCAAAACTTGCAATACACAGGTACGTTTTTTCTCTCTTTCCCAAATGTCCTAAGAATTCGTTTTTGATATTGCTGTCTTGGGTTCTTTCAGAAAGGGGCAAAGAATCCTTTGCTAAAAGTTTCTCCCCTCCATCCCGTTATAGGTTCATCTTCACCCCAAAAGGCAGAGTCATAAATTCAACCCAGTGTCACTTCCGAAAGATTTACCAGACTGGGATTGGAGGCACAGCTGCATACCTTGTCAGAAGATGGAACTCTTTGCCGTTCTTTGTATAGAGACGAGCCACTATGTGGCTTTTGTTAAATATGGCAAGGAAGATTCCTCCTGGCTCTTTTTTGATAGCATGGCTGATCGGGATGGTATGTTATGTCTTCTCTTTTGTGAATTCTCAACTGTTAGCCTGGCCCTTGAATTAATAAACTTTTTAGTACTTAACATCTGCCGTGAGACTCCTGATGTCACGGTTGAAGCAATGTTCCCCAGTCTTTCAACCATGGTGTATACTTTGTCAACATTTCTCAGATTGCAGGGCACCTTGTTGAGAAAAACTAGGTTAATGCTGTAGGCTAAGGCCAGGGAGATAAAAAAAATGAAATATTTGCTCAGCTTTGGGAATTCCAAAAGTTAGTTCCAAAATGAATTTGGACGGTAACAGGATATGGAAAGTTGAAGGAAACAATATAATAGGCAAACAGGATTGGAAAGGACCTTGGAGGTCTTCTAGTCCAAGCCCTTGCTCAAGCAGGAAACCCTAAACCATTTCAGACAAATGGTTATCCAGTCTCTTCTTAAAATCCTCCAGTGTTGGAGCATCCACAATTTCTGGAATTCTACTGATTGATTGTTCTCACTGTCATAGAATTTATCCGTGGTCCTAGGTTGCTTCTTTCCATGGTTAGCTCCAATCCATTTCTTCTCGTTCTGCCATCAGCTGCTTTGGAGAATAGGTTGTGGCAGCCCCTGAAGTATTGGAACACTGTTATCATGTCACCCACAATCCTTACTTTCATTAAAGTAGACAAACCTGGTTCCTGCAAATGTTCTTCATGTTTTAGCCTCCAGTCCCTTAATCATCTGTGCTGCTCTTCTCTGCACTCTTTCTTTTTGTGAAATTCATGTGGTTTATTCCTTAATGGATAATTTTGGACACAGGTTGGAGATTTAAGTTGGCATGAAGTAGAATCCTGCTTACCTGGGATTGTATCATCTCCCAAAAGTGGTTTTTTTTTTATTTTCAAGAGGCAACTGGACTTTCTGGTTTTTCTTTGAAGACGTTTCGCTTCTCATCCAAGAAGCTGCTTCAGTTCAGAATTGAAGAAACTTGGAGGAGAGGCGAAACGTCTTCAAAGAAAAGCCAGAAAACACAGTTGCCTCTTGAAAAAAAAAAAGCACCTTTGGGACAGCCATGACTTGGCTGCCTGAGAATCTCCATAGACATGTGGTCATCTGAGAACAACATAGTTTGGGGCTGTCTTGTTTTCCTGCCGAAGTAATCCCTGCCTTCTTTTCTCTCCCGAAGGAGGTCAAAATGGTTTTAACATCCCTCAAGTGACTCCGTGCCCAGAAGTTGGCGAGTATCTGAAAATGTCTCTCGATGAATTGCACTCTCTGGACTCGAGGAGGATTCAAGGCTGTGCGCGGAGGCTCCTTTGCGATGCTTACATGTGCATGTATCAGAGCCCTACGATGAGTTTGTACAAGTAAAGGCGCGGAGGACTCTCGTCAGGAAGGAGCCTCTTCCCAGGGACTGGACCGTGGCCCAAGAAAGCTCAACGGAGCTGTCGGCTTCTCAGGTTGTGCATCTGTTGCTGGCAATGGTTGCTTCGAAGGGTGTGGAAATCAAAGAACTAGTAAGAAGAAGAAGAAGAAGAAGAAGAAGCTATTCGAACGGAAAGGGGAGAATGGAACCATCCTACAGTGCGGCGTGTTGTGTTGCTAAAACACTCTAATGTTTTTGCTCTTGGATGTGCGCGTTTGTGTGTGTGCGTGCGTGTGTGTGTTTGTTTTTTTAAATAAAAAAAAAAGTCTAAATGAAGCGATTGTAATGTTTAGGTTGTGTTTCAGAGAAACTGTTTACATAGACCGAAGATTACACCCCCCTCTGGAGCCTTCGGCTGATTCTTGCGATCCTGCACAGCCTAAAGGAAGAGGACTACATTTTGGAGGTTGTACGTTTCCCAGCGTTGTGTCCATCGTGTCTGTAAGACCAGCCTTACGCTACCTTGGCATCAAGGTCTTCTGCTTCTCCTTTTGACCTGGAATAAGTTAAATCGCAAAACCCAAAACGTCTCTAGTGCATCGAGTTGAGTGTATCGACGCAAATGAACGTGATCAGTCCACCTCGTCGCCCTGGATCAGGAAATCTCATTGGGTTTTTTTTTCTTCGTAGCAAATGGGTACCTTCCAGGAAAAGGAAGAATAATAATGATCCTGAAACCTTGCAGCGGTACTCGGAATGAAATGGCCTCCCTTGGCAAGATTTTGCCTCCCTTGCACAACTTCCTGAGTCCTGTTCCATGTGCCTGATGCCATTTCTAAGGTCATTTCTGGGAATGTGTGGATGAACCAGTACGATGTCTTTCCATGGACACGCCCATCTTCATAGCTAATCCTGAAACGCATTCCGTTGCTGTCTTCAAGCTTGATTTCCATAATGGAAGAATCTTCGTTTTTTTTCTTTCTTTCTTTCTAAATGAGTTTTGGAAACTTTTTCAGCATGTGTTCTGCATGCCTTAGGGAAGAATCTTGGTCATTTTTTTCAGAAAGTACCTAATTACTCGGAAGGTCTGAGGCTATTTTCCTTTCCTCCAGTTACAGGGAAAAGACCCTCTTGACAGCTTGCAATTCAGAGGGGTAAACTGGGTGCGATCAATTCATATCGGTTCAAGAGATGTCGTAGAGATCATTCAAAAAACCACTCGGTTAAATTATCTTTCTGTGTCCTGTTAGGTAATAGCTTATGTGTTCCCCTGCTTCTGCATCTAGAGGGCAAATTTGAAATCCAGTCTTCTAATACATTTGTTCCACAGTTCTGACCGAGGAAATACGAGTCAAGTTTAATCCCATCAAGATATGCTTTGCTGTTTCGCTATCAGCATAGGCTGCCTTTTAAGGTTATAGTTGATTCGCCCAATGGGATTTTTAGGTACTCTATGTTGATTGGGTGGATTTGACCGTGTCTTCAGGTCTACGACAACTCGCCACGGACAACTCTCTTGTGGGACAACTCAACATGGGACAAGAGTTACAGCAATATCGAAGAAATTGAGTAAAATCATTAAAGGCAGAATGTCAAAGGAGGGACAAAATGAAATGCGAATGACAACACAATATTTTTTAAAATTATTTTAATTAATTGAATTGTTGAATTGTCCCATGGTAGAGTTGGCCATAGTGAGTTGACCATGGCCAGTTGACTGCATCGAGTTGTCCCATTCCAGTGTCTACAAAATAGGATTGTGAGGGCAATGGCCAGCATATCGGACATTTGGGATAAATGCACCCCATAGACACCATATGTAATAGTAGCAATGTTTAGGACCTCAGTTGCTAGTTGTCATTGTGCACTTAATTTTTTTTTTTTGTATCAGGGAACGCCATGGAAATGAAATCTGTTGTCTATTAAATGGAAGGCGAACATTGTATTTTTTCCCCCCGGTTCTGCGCTTTAGATCCGTACTTTGCACATTTATCATCTCAAAGGATTATATTGAGCCAGCGTGTAGTTAAATCATTTGACTTGCTGTTCAGTACATGGCAAAACATTACTAGCTTGTTTGAAGTATTCAATGTCGTATTGAGTATTTTTTATGAACTGTAGATGTAATAGCTTTCCGGCAGTATGGAAGGAAAACCTGCTATTTTGAAAACAGGAGCTGAAGGCATGTCTGAGGTGAGAGGAAAAAACAACAACAACCCATGAACGATATAGAGACGGATTGTATGTTATGAAGTAGATCTTTTTTTTAAAATAAAAACAAAACTTTAGGATGGATGGTGGGTGCTGAATGTCTCTTAAGATCAGCTTGCTGTAGAGAAAAAACTGATGGAGAGAGTAATTAGGCATCTAAAGCTTTTTTCAATGGTTTCTAATTGCACAGCAGGGCTGCCAACTCATGGCATTAATTCTCATTTGTGTAACTCGTGATTGGATGCCCTTCTTGTTCCTACTTCTCCCGCTTTCCCTTTGAACATTCGTGGGAACTCCCAGCCTCAGAAGATGGTTGGGAAATTGTGGTTTGAGAACATGTCGGCCTCCGGTTGGCTTGGACTGAGAGGAAAATGGCAATCTTGATGGAGCAGTAGGATGAAAGAATGTGGGCAGGTAATGAGCAGCAATTGAAAGAACTCAATGGAAAGAGATACCGATCAGGAAAACCAGCGCCGTCTTTTTGTCAGGTTGCAGGGGTGTGGAGAATAAGGAGAGGGACACCTCCATACATCATCCAGAGTCATTCTCGGGTCATCTGAGGATGCGGCTCCAATCCTTGGGCAAAAGTTTACATGGAGCTGAGATCTGAATAAAACAACAGGGTCTGGAAAGATGGCGGCCAGCTGAATCTTGGGAACCGTCTCCCTGTTAAAATAACCACATCGGAGGTGGTATACGAGATATAGTTCGGTGGTTTTGATATATAATGATCCTTTCCAGCTTGTTTCCTGATATTGAAGTCGGAGGGAAAGTCTTCGCTGGTGATAGATTCTCCCTTTTTGAATGTGCAGTGCAATAAAACACAGGTGGCAAATCAGTCCCTTTCCTTGCCCTTTTTATTTCCTCTCCTGTTTCATCAGTCGTGATTTTGGCATTCGGATACCCTTTTTCTAAAATGTCTCCAGCGGTACTGTGAAAAGTGAACTTTAAGCCATTGCCCTGCCGAAGGAACTCGACAGAAGTGAAATCGTTTGGTTTTGAGATCGTGTTTTTTACGTCCGCACAGACTTTGGTGGGTAAACAAGACATTATAAAGTGTCGCCTTTTGGTTTCCCCGGGGCTCAGATTCGCCACGAAGAATAGCGCTTGAATCAATATGGAAGCTGAATTGGGATTTTTATCTTGACCTAAACTGCCTCTTTCGGGGGGTTTGGATTTTATTTATTTCTGCCATGGTAACAAACTTACGGTCTGCATTGGCTTGCACAATTTTTAGAAGAAGGAAAATAAAGATTTTGTGGTTTGAGTGCCGTTGTCTCCTCAATTGAGTGTCTCAACCGAGAGCTTAGGAAACTTTTCAGATTGCATGTGTGAAGCCTTAATTTCTTCAGACGAGAAAAGAAACGATACCCTATATTATTTCTGTACTAATATTTAATAAACTCATCATTTTTTGTGGCTGTGTCGTTTATTTAGAAATGCTAGAAAGGTTTCCAAGGTTTGAGGGGAAAGGACGACCACATTGAAAATTTTTGTGCTTTACTTTACTCACTAGTTTTGGAGGTGGAAGATCTTTTGTATATGGTGATGGGTAACCCTTTTGCCATCGTGTGCCAAAAGCGGGAGTCACATGGGGGGGTCAAGTCGCACACACATGTGCCCATACCCATAATGCAATGCTCCCCCCATGCGTGCGTGCATGTGCGCACAACCACCACCACCCTGTGCCTGCTCTCCAACTCCGCATATACACAGGCCTTACTCCGGTTGGCCCGCTGGCCCATTTTTCACCCTCCCCAGGCTTCAGGTGGCTTTCCTGAAGACTGGGGAGGATGAAAAACAGCCCAACAGGCCTACGGGAAGTTTAAATAACTTCCAGTAGGCCCATGTGGTCCATTTTTTGCCCTCCAAAGGCTCCGGAGGCTTTCCTTAAGCCTGGGGAGGATGAAAAAAGCCTCTCCCTGCCCTCTAGAAGGGCAGAACTCAGCTGGCCAGCGCACGCATGCACATTGGTGCTGACATAGGGCAATGCCTTGCGTGCCCTCAAATATGGCTCCGCGTGACATAAGTTCACCATCACGGGTATATGGTGTAAGAGAAAAGAGTGATAATATAATTGGAGAAGCTTGAGACTTAAGCATGCAAACCTGACAGTTGCAGCCTAAAATCGTATTTGTGCTGAATCCTGTTACGTACATGTGCGTTGGGCTTGGCATTTTGAAAGACTCCAAGGTGCAAAGAAAATGACCGGAACCCCTCGATATGTTCCCAGAAAGAACCCTCCAAAATAAGGAACTTTACAGAGAATGTAAGAAAACGATTTTTGTTCCAAATGTTGAAAAGCTGTCCCTTAGAACAGAATAGCCCTCGTGCAATATTGCATTCCTAGTTGCAATTGACAGCTTTGGCGCCTTTTATAAATGAAGCAGGTCCCATCCGGTAGAGAACGGAAGACGGGCAAACTTTGATTCTAGTAATCTTGTGTAAGATGGACCGATTGATTGGCTAGAATAGTCCAAACTCCGACAGCCAAGACATTTTCTCTATGATCCGATGCCTGTTACAGGCTTCCGGCTATCAAAACTGCCACAGACGCATAAAACTGCATGCCTTTTCATTGCCTGGCAAGCTTTAAATGCCCTCATTGCACATTCTCAACACCAATTTCAACAGTGCATTTGCAGCAAACCTACTTTTTTAAATACAGTACTGGCCAAAATTGTGGAAACCTTTTGGGGAAAGTGCATTTTTGAGGTTTGATGGCTAATAACACCACTTTTTTTTTGAGGGGAGGGGGAGTTTCAAGATAATCATATTCCACTGCTGGAATGGCCTGGGAAGAGCCTAGAGACCTTAACCCAATTGAAAATCTATGGAGCCGACTAAAGAAACTTTTGTTAGCCAGAAGCGACCCAGCAATAAAACCCAGTTCATAGAAGCCATCATTCAATCTTGGTTTCACATGATAACAGCTGCAGAACTAAAAGACTTGGTTCACTCCATGGGAAG
>JANHFT010003737.1:286154-296358 GCA_032467955.1 Pseudoxenodon macrops
AAGAACCCGAACAACAAAATACCTACATACAGGCACCCGTGAAAACCTCAAAAAACAAATATATATATATATATATGCGCAGCCATATATCTTACATCTTACCATCTTACAACTTACATTGTAAAAAGAGAGGGAATGTTTCCAGCCATATATATATATATATTTAATGAACAAATAATCCGGGATCCAAGTTAGAAAATGAGAAAGCAAAAACGTTTCGAAAGTTGCAATTTCTAATTTTGCGATTCTGTCGAAAGACACTTAAAAATAAAGGTCTGGGGAAAGTTGCATGGATGTATAGGAAAATATTGGATTCATCTCTTTGTCCAGTCCCACCCACCCCAACCAGGGATTCTGCATTACAAAGCTGCCAAATTGCATAACAATCCTCAAGGAAATGAGAAATGAGAGCCCATATATATATTTGTTTACTTAATTTGGGGGAGGGGGAGGGCATGCATAAGAAATCACTAAAGTTCAGACAATGTCTCCTTTGCCATATTTTTTTCCCCCCCAAATGTGTTGTTTCCCTGACCCCAAAAAGTTTCTTTTTCTGCCTCATTCCCTTACAGAGCGTGAGAATTTCTTTCACTGGAAATCCTCGAAGGGGCAAACTCAGTAGTGGGATTCAGCCGGTTCGCGCCACCTTGGGAGAAGCGGTTGCTAAACTTTCTGAGCAGTTTGGCGAACTGGTTGTTGGAAGAAATCATTAGGGCAGAGAAACCGGTGGTTAAATTATTTGAATCCCACCACTGGGCAAAATGCGAGTCTTGTTGTTTGTCGATATGCAGCTGTCCTCTTCCACCTCCAAGCATCCTCGGCTGCCATTCGCCGTAGTCCTTAATGATCATGGCCAAAACAAGGTGATGAAATCGCGCCCCCCCCAATTCATTCAACAACCACGTTGCTCAGAAAAGAAAGCTCTGCTCCTGATTGGGGTCATAGGTCAAGGACGTCTTGCACTTCCTACTGATATCTGAAGAAAAGCCCAGTGGGAAATTTTATCTTTTTCCTTGAGATTTACGCTCCTGTCGAAAAATTTGCAGGCTGCCAGAGATACAGCCTAGACCACCAAAGCAAAGATATTCTCGTAACATCTCCCTCAACCATCCTTACTCCACTCTAAGACAAACTCGCTCTCCAGCCATGAAAATTTCGGCAGAATTCTGCTGTCTGTTGGAAGATATTTTTTTCTATCACATCAGCTGAAATGGGTAGCAGGGGTGGGTTCTATTTACCTTCCCTACCAGTTTTGAGTCGCGCCGGAAGTGCACACCGATTAGCACGAGCATGGCAAGCATGCACACGCTCGTCACTTCTGGGTGAAAACCCTCTGCGCGTGCGCAGAAGGCTTCGCACATGCGCAGAGGGTTGTTTTTGGGGGGCTTGATTTTTGACCGGAAGACCAGTTCAGGGGCGTGTCCAGCCAGCCGTTCCTGCCAGTTCGGCGAGCGGGTGGAAATTCCCACTACCGGTTCTAGCGAACTGGTCTGAACTGGCAGGAACCCACCTCTGATGGGTAGCCAAAAATAAATAAAAGTGCAGGAGAAGTGTCATGTATGGCAGGGGTCCTCCAACCTGTGGGCCGTGAGGGGTTTGCACCATCGGGCCGTGGGAACAGCCGGCGAGCGCACAAGCGTGCACGCACATTCTTCACTTGCATGAGCAGAGGGTGAGTGTGCGTGCGCGTGTGGTCCATTTGCATGAGCCGCAGGCATGCGCGCGCATGCTGCTCGCGCAAATGCAGCTGCGTGAAGCCATCCCCTCCTCTCGCTCCCTTCTGCAAGCCTGCAAAGCTGGAAACGTTGGAGAACTCTGACGCATGGTTTATAATCATCCCCTCAGTTGCAACCTGTTGCAAGAATTAACAGTCACAACAACAGCAGGCCTATCCTCCCAATCCGTCTCTTTCAGGGGTGGGGTTGCTCCCAGTTCTGAACGGTTTGGGAGAACCATTAGTGGCAATGATCACCTAATTGAGAACCGGTTCTTCCCGACGTTGGGCTTGGCTCACCTGCCCGCCTGGGTTCCTTTCTACTCTTTATCTTCTCAGCTGATTCGCGTGGCAGAGTGGATTGCCGTGGGAATCAGCTGTGCTCTCCCCAGTATAAACGGGGAAGTGAACAGTTTTTTAAAAGTGCGGACGTGCGTGTAGTGTTTGTTTGGCGCGCATGTGCATGCAGCACGCACACGTGTGATGACCAAACCGGTAGTAAAACCGGGGAGAACCCATCACTGGTCTCTTTGTGCCTTGAAGTAAAACGGAATTGGTACAGCACCCTCGCTGCATGAGAAAAACTTCACATAAGTTACGATAGACGATTACAACTGTCTGTGAAGGTCTCCTTGCAACCCCAAGCAATCAAATCAAAACCTGGATTAATGCCGCAAGACTTTGCTGTTTTGTCCCGTATTCCCGCCTTCTTTAAAACAAGAAAACGAAAATATTGCTTTTCAAGTTGGCTGAAGAAAAACCGCACCATTTGCAAGAGAGTGTACAAAATCTCAGCGTCCTTCCAGGACGATGCAAAGTCCGACTTCAAAGGGAAATCCGGCCTGATGAGCTTCAAAATTATAAAGAAAATTAAGAAATTTAAGAAAAAACAACAACCCCCAAAACACTCAAACCCGTCAACAGCTCCAATGAACAGAAGAGATTTCCAAAATCCAGTTGTAATAATGAAGCAGCGATTCTTCCATCCAGGACACACCATGAAGGTGGCATACTTCCACAGATGTGGTCTGATGTGAACAAAGAACACGAAGAAAACGTAGAGGACAATTTTTATCTGCCCTTCGGTTTACTTTAGAGCCTTTTCCAACAAACTTTTAAAAACCTCTTAAACCAGACATTCACCCGTAACATGTTTCAGGAGCTAACAACTCCGTGCAATAACTTGAACCTGAACTGCTTACTTGGGAGTAAAGCTCAAATCAACTCAATGAGATCTACTTCCGAGTATAAATATCTGCGGATAGACTCCGTTCCTTTCTACGTAGACTTCACTAAAAGGTGAAGCATGCTTCAAGTTGAACGTTCCTGCAGTTTTCTTGGCAGGAGAGTGTTAGTCATTTGTCATTACCTTCTCGTGGGATGATTTTCAATTTCCTGTTCTAGCCTCTAAGCTTTATAGCTTCTCCTCCAAGAACGCAGTAGGCCTCGTTCTTCGTAGCCTTTGGAGATCAGCCAAGGTTGGTTAGGTCCTGCTACCAAGCTGAGGACCAGCCTTAGCTACAAGAAATATGCACTAGCAACAGTAATAATTTCAAAATAATGATACAACTCTCCTGTTCTGCTTTAGTCCATGCGCCAAGCAAAATGGTTCGCTTTCATTCTCTGCATGGATTAGGCCTGATGGTTTCAGCATGGAACCTCCAAAGCCAGGTATGGTATGCAGGGAGTTATTCGTAGCTAGAACATCTCACAGGTCGCGACTGCTGAGCTATTATGGGATCAGGCAAGGCCAGCTAGCCAAATGCAACAGTCCCAAAGGTGCATTTTTCAAGAGGCCTCTGGACTTTCTGGTTTTTCTTTTGCTTCTCATCCAAGAAGCTTCTTCAGCTCGGTTGGACAACTTGTTCTTCCAAATGAAACCGAGCTAGTCGTATAACATCTCTGCTTCTCAGAATCTACTTCTTAAGAAAAATTATCTCAGAATATTCGCTACGAATGTTACAAAGTAAATTAGCAATGTATAGTAATATGTTAAATGACAAAATTGGTTTGTATTAAAGAGTAAGAATGATAAGGAAAGAGGAAAAAGAGACAAAAACCACATTTTCAATACTGTTTTTTCAGATTTTTTTTCTTCTGCGCATGCGCAGAAGCCAAGTTTCCGGCACTGCGCATGCATCGCCATCTTGTTTTCAGCCTTTTTTTGGGGAGGGAATTTTTCGGGGCTTGTTTCTACTGTGCATGCGCGCGTGCACAAGGCGCACCCACGTGGCGCAGGAGGCAGCAAACTGCTGGCGAGGTAAGTTACAACCCACCCCTGGTGGGAACCAAGAATAATCATAGTTTAATACTGAAGATTACAATTTTCATACGGTATATGATAAGCATTATAACAAGCATTTCAAAGGAAGAGTCCCTTAGATGCTTTCTTTCCCATTCTCCACAACAAGTTTTCCTTTGGTCAGGCGAAAAGAAAATTGGGAATGAAAAGCAACATTTCCTTCCCTGAAAATGTCAAATTTCTATAGACAATAATTTATCCCAACCCACCTTCTACGCTTGTGGTTTGGAAGCCGGAAGGGGAAGAGGAAAGCACTTGAATCTACCACAACTTTTTCTCCTGAACGCAAAGTGGAACAGAAATCTTAACAAATCACTGAAAAAGCACAACTGATATCCGTCAAGTTTTTTTTTTCTAAAGCAGGACAAACGACTCACAGTTATTTGGCTTCCGAATTAATTTTTTGTTGTTGATCCTCCTGATTTCAAAATATCTTCCAACCACTGTTCTGACCGAGGCTTCCCAAGAGTATGAAACAAACTCCTTGTCTCGACAAAAAAAAAACCCTTTTTATTAATTTACTGTGAATTCTGTTCATTCACAACCGGCAAAATCTTTCAGAGGAGAAATTACAGTCACAGACCTTATCTGGCTTGGCGAGCTGACAGGCCGATTATCTGCAGGACTTGGCAAGGAGTCTTGGAGAGTCACGAACCAATTCGTGAACTAATTGTCTCCTGCAAAGTCCACTCCCCTTTCTCCCCTCTTCTTTTTCCTCTGGGAGGGGCCATTCATCGTCTGGCCTTATTCCCAAGTCGACCCTTGTTCTTTAGCTGTTCCCTTCGTCTGGCAACTCTGCGCATGCGCTCACTGGGAACAGGCTCCAGCTGTTCTTCTGCCCCACTGATGTCTGACTCCAAAGGCAGCTGATAACTGGCCTCTCTGCCTCTGATACAGAGCCCTCGTCAGATCCTCCCCAGACTCCAGGACTGGCCCATATTCCACCCCAATCTTCTCACTGTCCGAGTCTGCTGCCAGCTCTGATGGCTGCTGGCGGGCCACAACCACCACACCCCCAAAATCCCAAAAGGTAGTTCTCGACTTACGAACAGAATCAAACCTCAAATTTCCAGGCAGTTGTTTTGTACGTTTTAGGACCTTTCTCGCCAGTTGTTAAGCCGATCACCACGGTTGTGTTAAGTTAGCGTAAAGTTGTAAAGTTAGTTCTAATGTGAATCTGGCTTCCGCCACTGGCTTTGCTCGTCAAAAGGTCGCAAAAGGGGTCAGATGACCCCAGGGACACTGCAACCATCATAAATACGAGTTAGCCAACAAGCATCTGGATTTTGATCACATGACCACGGGGAATGCTGCAATGGTCGCAAGTGCGAAAAACATCCTAAGTTATTTTTTTCAATGCCGTTGTAAGTTCGAACGGTCGCTAAAGAAATGGTTGTAAGTCAAGAACTACCTCTAGTCATTTAAGCCTGAAAAGGTTCGCCATCCCTGGTATAGTGCAACATTAATGCGACATCAGGAGTTTTTAATTCAACCGTATAGAACGCGAAGGACGTATGTTTGTGTTTTATTTTTACCGTTATATAATGTACACCGAAGGTGGCGTTTAATTTCGTTGCACAAGGTGCAATGGCAATAAAGTAAAACTAAACCAGATTCACTTAACAAGCGTGTGACTTTAACGACTGCGGCGATTCGCTTAACAGATGTGGTAAGAAAAGGCGTAAAATGAGACCAAGCTTCACTTAACAAATTCACTTTACTTGGCGGCATGAAATCTGGGTTCAATTGTGGTCAGACGTCGAGCACTGCCTTGTATCCACAGAAAATGTCAGGAAAGCAGAGAAGGCTGGCAAACTCTGCCTTATTTCACACTCACACACACACACACACACACACGTGTCAACTTGCTACCTCCATGTTGCCTTTTTCAAACCCTCCCCTTGGCATGGCATTGTCCTCCCCCAAAATATCCCAAGCTTGGACCACTTCATGTCCCCTTCTCCAGCAACGGAAGGCTGGAGCAAAATGATAACGATAAAATAGGAGTGACTGAAAAGTGGCCATCTTCCTTTTTTTTTTAACGTAACAAACCCAACGAAGGAGGACGAAGAAGGCACGGATTTGGCACCAACAGAAAACCCTCGAGACGCGATTCGCTACTTGAAACTCCATGCTCGTTTCTCCCATCGTGCCCTGCTTGCTGGGGCTGATAGGAGCTGTAGTTCCACTCTTTATTCCCACATCTCCCCATGTCCCCCCTTCCCATCTTTTTAACTGGCCCATTCATTTAAAAAGCCCCCCACCCACATATTCTAGAATAAACCATCTTGGTTTAAAACAGACACACAACCCAGTTTTCATCTGTTGGAGGGGGAAAAAATGTATTTGATTACTGGCAGAAAATTACAGTCTCTCTGCTGTTAGTAAGTATGAAAGGATAAAGTAACTGGACTTATTTTCTTTTTCAGGCTTTCCAAGAAAGTGCATGTAAAACAGTCCAAAGATATTTTTGTTTTGTTTTCCTGTCGTACCCAATACAAAATCAAAAACACTGCAGTTATTCCCTTAGTCAAGATGTTGATCTCGCTGAGAAGACGTGTACATTTTTGTTTTAATGAGTTTCATATTTCTCACCGTATGTTACAAGAGCATCTTAAGTTGTCCGTGGAAGGCGTGGTTTGAGATAATCTTAGCAGCACAAAAGTCCAGTACTTTTTTTTTGTTTTTTTGTTTTAATAATATACCTACAAGGCAGAAGGTTTCGAACTAGCAAAACAACACTGTGGGGTTTTCACTAATCATCTCGTGCTTGTTTACTGTACAGAAACAAACGGACATCTAAGACGATTCCAGTAAAAAAGCACAATACCAAAATAAAAAATAAAGGGCTGTTTCTAAAGGGGACAAAAGAAATCTACCTAATCGTAATCGTAGCCAATTTAATTCGTCGTCGAGTAAAAAAAAAAAAAAATTCCAACCAAATCAACGAAAATCAAATCAAGCCCACGGCGAAGATATGGGCGTCCTTCGATTTATTTTTATTTTTTTAACGTGGGCCATTTTCAATCCTGGGCGCAGAGCTGGTCGTGCAATTAAAACCACCTCTTTGCCAAGAAATATTTCCGTCGGGGTTTGAAGGGCACACACAGGTTACGTACGTTTTTCTTTGTGTTTACACGCGCGGGAGGAGTGAAGTGTGGCGGAAAGGACTGGAGGCACCGCACGACCACCAAAACACGTTTAGGTTAAAACTGGAAGGAGAGAAATAAATTAAAAAGCCAGATCGAAAACCGCCTGGCTAAAAGAGACTTGTGTTGCTATAAATGTTACAGCACTCTAGTCAATTAATATTTGCTTCAACTTACAGAACTTCACGCTTGCATATCCCTGCAAAGCCATGAACAAAACGAACAAAACGGACAAACAAAAAAATGTTATTATCACTAATAAATAAGCTGTTTTTAGAACTCTAGATGTCGAACGGGTACAAAAAGGATGTGTCTTTAATGTTTCTGCGTCGTGGATTTGCCAAAACAAACAAAAACAAACAGGGGGGAAAAACCCGCAACACAACCCCCTCCCCAACCCACTTTCAATTGCAACAAACTGCACAAAAGTATCCGCAACCTTCTGTCCTAACTCGTTACAATCTCTTTGCTGTCCTCCACAAAGCGGGTTAGCCGGAAGCTGGTCCCGTTTTCACTGCCTGCCATCTTCTCCAGGCCAGCTAGAGGCGCGTTAGGTTCCGAATCCTGGAATTTCTCCAGGCTGCTGGTCAAACCGCTAAGGGGGGAGCTGCTGCCATTGCCCAGGCTCCCGGGAACGGGGGCGATCCCCCCGTTCTGGATGACGGAGATCTCGTTGGTCTTCATGGCTAAACCGTTGGAGAGGGCCGCGGCGTATTGGTTCCAGAAGTTAGAAGCGTCACCGTTTCCCGACCTCAAGGCCAAATCTTTTGGAAACATGTCTGGAAATTTGACGGGGTTGCTTCCGAGGAAAGTCATGGGCCCATCTACGGAGAGCCGTCTGCCTCGCCTGGCGGGGGTGCTGTTCCACATGTGCGTTCCCATGTGCACCTGAAAGAGACACGGGTTAGCAGTGGCAGTGAGGTAGGGTCAAGGTAGCCTTGAGTGCAGTAGCCTCTTCTCTCTTGAGTTTTGTGGTCTAAGCCTAGGGAGTCTCCAAACTTGGCGATTTTAAGATTTGTGGACTTGTGGCCAGCATGGAATTCTGGGATTTGAAGTCCATTGGCTGAGGAATTCTGGGAATTGATGTCCACAAGCCTTAAAATTGCCAAGTGTGGAGACCCATGGCCCTCAGATAAGCATGGAACATAGAATTTCAAGGCTGGAAGGGACCTCTGTCCAACCTTCTGCTCAATGCCTCAAACCATCCCGGACAAATGGTTGTCCAGTCTGTTTTTGAAAGCCTCCAGTGATGGAGTACCACAACTCCCAGGAGACAACCTATTCCATTGATTAATTGTTCTCACTGTCAGGAATTTTCTCCTTAGTTCCAAGTGGGATCCTGTCCTGAGGTGCTTTAGAGACTAAGTCAATCCTCTTGTCTCTTTGACAGTCTCTCAAGGACTGGAAGATAGCTATCCTGTCATCCTCGGGTCTTCTCTTTGATGAACTAGACATATCTAACTCTCTCAATTATTCACCATAACATGAGGAACTTATCATCCTCACCATAACTCCCTCATCCTCACTATAACATGAGGAACCTATTCCTCCAGATGTTGAGGATTTACAACTCAAAGCGTTCTTCACTATTGGCTATCCTACAGCAGCTGGGAGGGGGCAACTGAGCAACATCTGGATAACCCCCTCTGGTCTAAGGTGGGAATAAAGGATATTACCTATCAACATCACCTGACAGTGAGAACAATTCATCAGTGGAACAATTTGCTTCCAGACGTTGTGAGGGCTCCAACACTGGTTGTTTTTAAGAAGAGATTTGACAATCATTGTCTGAAATGGTATAGGGTTTCCTGCCTGAGCAGGGAGTTGGACTAGAAGACCTCAAAGGTCCCTTCCAACTCTGCTATACTGTCCTGTCCTGTCCCATCCCATCCCATCCTGTCCTATTCTAATTCTATTCTATTCATCAACAACTAAGTTTTGATGAAATTCTAGCTCAAATCAACAGCACAGCAGGATTCTTATCTCTGCCTTTGACTGGGTGAGCCTCTTATCATCACAACGCCTTGTTTTCCTATCCCAAGTAGATCTACGGTAGATCTGAAAGTACACACCACACCACGACTTTGCTAAAAAAAACAGCAACAACACAAGTTTGGGATTTGGTCCATGATTGAGCAGGACCTGAGTACATTTCAAAAAGTATTACTACCTTGAGTTAGTTTCATGTTGGAGGAGGAAAAAAACGACCTGAGATGACCTTGAAGGGCCATGAATGAATACATGAATGAGGCCAGAATCCAATTTAGAAGGTGGTCAAGACTTCACTGATTGCAATGCAGGTATTCCTTGACTTACGAGCACAATGGAGCCCAAAATGCCTGTTGTTTAGTGAGACATTTGTTAAGCGAGTTGTGCCCCATTTTATGACCTTCCTTCCCTATTAACTTTGCTTGTCAGAAGGACACGAGAAAGTGATCACATGATCTTGGGAACATAGCAACGGTCATATACATAGACCAGTTGTCCAGTGTCCTAATTTTCAAATGGTCACTAAACAAAACTGTTGTAAGTCGAGGACTAACTGCATTTCTTTGTTGGCTGCTCATCTTACGTACATGGAGACCAGCAGGCTCCCAAAAATTAAAAGTGTCAGTCGTAACAGTGTTTAAACGACCCTGACACTGGTATGTTTTAATTCCATAGTTTTTGCAACCATTTCTGGAGGAATGCTCAGCCAAGCAATAGGATGGACAGGAGAACAAAAATCCATTTTCAAAGTTTCTTTGCCAGCCTTTCAAATTATACGGGAGTCAAGTGATAAAAATCGAGAATCTTAAAAGAGTTGGTAAAAACTTTGGCCCAGCCAAATACAAATAAGAATAACAAAGAACTAATTTCTCATTTGGTAGAAGCTGCATTTCACAGGGACCTCTACATTTTGAATTTCTATCTTGTGAAGCACAATTTGGTTCTGCCAGGGAATGGACGTCCCTCTCCCTCCCTCTCCCTCTCCCTCTCTCTCTCTCTCTCTCTCCCTCCCTCTCTCTCTCTCTCTCCCTCTCTCTCAATCTCACTCTC
>JANHFT010003738.1:7667-21110 GCA_032467955.1 Pseudoxenodon macrops
CCCCCCCTACAAAATTGTTGCTGGCTAAGACAGCATTTATCCAAAAGAAAAACATGGAGCCCATAACATTTGAAATGTTGCTTCTTGCTTGAATGGACAATGTTCTAGTGACCAAAGGTTACAATGCACCTATTGCTAATGGTTGGGAGGGGCTGTCTCATTAAGGGGAGAACAGGACTTGTTTTTCAAATCGCAGTAAACCTATTGAAAGACTTGCACATGTGCTTCATACCTCAAAACAATACATTTGCAACATTATGGATGGGAGCTGCAAAAAGGCTCACGATCATCATGTGGCTTCTCTTCTCTGCTTTACATTAGGGTAGACTATTCCAGAACAACTGTTAAGTTACCCACTCTGCATATTGCAAGTATGCACTCTGAAGTTCTGTGTTTACTTTCAACAGTTTAAGGCTAAGAGAATGTATTTTAAAGTGCGCCAAACAATCTGGGCAATCTCAGATAGTAACTTACTGCTGGAATAGGATTCCTTGTTAGTGTTGTTACAATGTCCAGCATAGTTCTTTGCCCCCCTCCTCTAACAAAGTCATAAATATGCAAAACAATAATAATTACATGCTAAATAATGTCTCCAGTACACATAATTTGGCATTTGGTGCCAGATCAGGAATGACTGCATATTTATATTTAACACAATATGTAAGATTTACCTGTTTCACAGACTTCAATTTAAAGTTAAATTTAAGCCATTAAGGACATACCTTACATGCAAAATCATGGGGATAGGGAAAACCGGGCAAGATAATCTTGAGGCCCAGTGAGGAGGGGAGGTTAAAATTACTTCATTTTTGTTAGTGTGGCAATTTTGTTAATGTGATAATTTTGGCACCACTTCCTCAGGCTTGACAATCATGAACCAGGATTTGTCCGGACAAAAGAACAACAGGGTAGAAACATCTCCTTAGGAAGAAAATCACTTACAATCTCAGCTTCTTGGAAGAGAAATCTTTTAAGTTCTGATAATTTTAGTATTTAACTTTATTTCTTTTTAAAATTTAGAAAAAACTAATGCTTTAGAATGTTTTTAATAATTAAAAGGTGTTTAACAAGTTTTATTAAAAGGCATAAGCTTTTATGAGTTGTAGCTCACTTTATTGGATGCATGAAGTGGATAAACAGAAGAATTTGAAAAGAAAAGAAAATGCAGCAAGTGGAGGAGAAAAGGGTAATTATGCATATGCAGGTTACATGTGGGACAAATTAGAAGTACCTCGTGAATTAGTAATAGCAGTGTATTAAAAATAATTTGTGTTTGTTAAACCTTAGATAGCCTGAATATATTTCATGTGAGTTGATCCTGGTGTAGTTTTGTTTTAAAATTGCAAATATGAGCTATAATTCATGAAAGCTTTTGCCTTTTAATAAAATCTTGTTAGTCAAAAAAAAGTCCTACCATAGATTTTTGGCTGTCACTCTCAGAGTTCTCCTTTACAATGCCTTTAATGTTTAAATGGGATTATTTATTATATTTTGCAATCTATGTACAAGGCCAGGAATTTGTGGTTCACTGAGTCAAATAAACTGAAGCTAGGTTTTCTTTAGTGAAAAGCAAACTGGATTTCATTCAGCAGAATATTTTGCCGTGAGCCATTTTTCAAACATGGTCTGAATTTGACAGATAAAATTCTTAAAATTCATAATTTTCTTGGATAAACACTATCCAGATACTGCAGTTTTCCTCATGTTTCAGTGTAAGTGGGTGAGAGGCCTATGATAGGGCAACTGATAGATAGTACTATCATTTCTTTTAAAGACTTGTGTTGGAGAAATTGTAAATCTGATTTGCTTTGCAACAATATGAAGACCTCAAACATACACAAAAGCTTCATTTGCAAGGCTGGTTGAGGCTCCTTTGAAAACAGCTTCTACCACATCAATGTGAACACCCGGGACTTCACTTTCTTCAAAATGGGGCCTGTTTAATGATTTAGCATGATATGTGAACCTATTGGAAAAATTAAGCTAAGAGTTGATAGACTGGGGTATAACTTCCAACAGCATGCTTTTCTATGTCCAAAAAGCTTCAATAAATGTTTGCAAAACTATTTTTTTCCAGAAATAAATGTGCATTTCAAAACACTTACATCACCGAAGGGCAAACTCTCATTTATAACAGTCTTATAAAAAGCTATAACCTTTTTTTTAAAAAACCAGTGATGAGATTTTTCTTTAAAAAAGGACTGATTGCATAGAAAAAACCTAAGTAAATTTAAAAAAAAATTTTACTGGGGAAAAACACCCACATTTTAGCACTGTAGTTTGCTTTTCTCCTTTCTTCAGGAGAAAACTGCATTTAAAACCTTACTCTTTAGAACATTTATCTGTTCTTTATCTGTAACAGGTACTGATAAGTCTATAAAGGTTTAAAAACAATTCTGACCAAGATAACCCAAACAATGTGTAACACACGCTTAAAAGTGCTTCGCTAGGTTCAGGAGAGAAAAATTAGATGGGACATTGACAAGTCCCAAATTTGTTTGGGTAACATTTCTGTTGATTGTGAATGTAGGTCTACCTTCCCCATAAACTGCAGCTCAGAGTATCTTCTTGTTTATACACAGCTTCAGGCAACGAGATGTGGGAACTACATTTCATTCATACAGATTGCATGACTTCAAGGAAAAGGCAGTTAGAAGTTGAAGGGTTCAACAAGCCAAAGCCATGAGAGTCTGAACAATAGGCTTGCTTGATTTCAATGATGCATTTTCTTGCTGCACCCAATCCTGACCAACAACACTTTTGTCTGCATTTGAGATTATGAATCCTGTTTCACTACATATATAATTCCTTGCAGCCTAAATGCAATCTATTCATTGTATGTGCAGTCCAGTATAAATCATTGATTCCAAATGTGGCAATCTTCAGATTGTGCAAATACAAAGTAGCCATCCAATTCCATCCAGAGACTGCATACTACAGTGATTTGTCAACAACATCCTGCTAAAAAGTGAGAGTTGCTCTGGTAAGCATGCCTTTTGTCATACAGCGCTTTTCCCTTTAATGTCCATCTTGATGCTAGCTTCAGACTGTTTACTTATTTGTTCCTCTGTAAAAGTGATGTAGGAATATACGAGGCTTCCAGCAATACTGCAAAACATTAGCATTTAGAATTAATAAACAAAAAATGTCTTCATGAAATATTAAATTGGTGGTCAGTACTGTAGCAGCCATGGACACCCACAAGGCCCTCACTAAATTCTTTTGTGTCCCCTAGCCAGATACCATGTCTCCTCGCCCCCACACCACCCACAGTCCAATTTGCATTTCTTCCTACACAGAAACTGCATATATTTACCACATTTTATTTCAGCCATAGAAACAAAAAATGGAATTATTTTTATTCCTTCTATATTGTGGATATTGTGCAGGATAGAAGGTTTTGAATATAAGGACATGTTGTGAGTATATGTGAGAGGCATGTTGGGAAGTTACCTGCTGCCAGATAGTTGGTCGGTGAAAATAGCCGATACTTTAAACCCAAAGGTCTCTTCCTATATTTAAATACTCAAATCACTGGCATCTACTGGGGCTCACATGACAACATGTGCATCACGACATTACAGGCAGTCCTCAACTTACAACCACAACAGCCCCAAATTTTTGTTGCTAAGTGAGACACTTCAGTGAATTTTGCCCCATTTTACGAGCTTTCTTGCCATAGTTGTTAAGTGAATCCCTGCACTTGTTAAGTTAGTAACACGGCTATACAGTGAATCTGGCTTCCCCATTGACTTTGCTTGTCAGGTCACAAAAGGTGTTACATGACTTCAAGACACTTCAATCGTCATAAATATGAGTCAGTTGTAAAACATCTGAATTTTGATCGCATGACCATGGGGGTGTTGCAACAGTCATAAGTGTAACAAAATGGTCATAAGTCACTTTTTTCAGGGCCGTTGTAACTTCAGATGGTCATCAATTGAACTGTTAAGTCGAGGATAACCTGTATATATTTTGGCCAGATGCTATGATGCAAGTACACATTACATCATTTGCCTAACAATGTCATGACACATGTAATATTTCTTTACCCCTTCATAGCTTGTTATGTATACTTATGGCTTAAATTTGTTTTATTCCCACCAGTACTCTTATAGAAGTTGTTCCCATTTAAGACTATAGTGAATACTAGAAGAAAATGTTAACAGCCATCTATAAATAGCCAATGAAAAACAACCCACCATATTTTAATACTTGCACTTGATTACATAGAAAATGAAATTTTATCAGAATTGTTGATTTAAAGTTAACCTCATATGAAGATCTTTCTAACTCCAGTCTTCCAATTTCTTTTGCAATACATTTTTAATTTCTTAATCTTGCTTTGATTCAAAAATAATTTAATAAATATGTTGATCTTATGGCTTTCATTCTAACCAACATAAGGCCAAACTGAGTAATTTAAAAGTTAATTATAGAACCCAAATGAGATATGTCGTTGTTTTTCACTATTTATGTGTTTATTAAATTTATTTGTCACGTATTGCACCACGAGAAGACTATATTCTTGAATTAC
Source organism: Pseudoxenodon macrops (assembly GCA_032467955.1). Taxonomy (NCBI): domain Eukaryota; kingdom Metazoa; phylum Chordata; class Lepidosauria; order Squamata; family Pseudoxenodontidae; genus Pseudoxenodon; species Pseudoxenodon macrops. Next base: position 12,205 of record JANHFT010003738.1, read on the forward strand.
ATCATTTATACACTTCTTGAGGTAAGAAAAACCCATAGCAGAAAAAACAGACTCCTGTGTGAACAAACTAAAACTCATATACCAATAAAAAATAATAATTAACTAGCAGTCATGATTAAATAATCACAGAAGCCAAGCAAAGTCTATGAGTATCATTCAGATAACAAAGATCTCAAATATATTCAGTAGTATCATGCAGCACAATAGTATATTAGAATACATTTCATATTTTTGTTATATAATTTTTTTATTTTCCCCTACCTTTTCATCTGCAGCTCCCAAAATGTGCACTAACATGAAAAGTATATCATAATATTACTTTTAATAGTTCCTTAAATGTAATATATTTCCAAGTTCTATAGGATTTATTTCCAGGCTAATTGCTGCAGCAAAGCTACTATAAGCACCTTTTCATAAAATCCATAATGAACTTGAATAATTTAGTCCATTTATTTCTTTAAAAATACTTTGCTTACCTAATATTTAATCCTACAAAATTGGTCCATGTGAAAATATAATCTCCTCCAAAGAACATTCCTATGTAAGTTATTAGTATATTCTGGAAGTAAAGAAATAAACAGAATGTAAGCTTTTAAACAGAGTGTTCAAGTAGACTTGTAAGATAGAAGATATGTTCATAAATTGCCATAATACTTTAAAATATTTATAAAACAATGAAGAAAAAGATCACAGATGCTGTTCCAGCTTTGAAAGAAATAAATGCAATCTGATTACCTTAAAAATTAGATTTAAGTAGTTAGAATTCCTATAAGAAATTGCATGAAATCCCACAGCTCTACCACATCACCTCCATCTGTCAGCTTTTCCCACACATACTGCATTTGTTAAACAAAAATTACCATTTCTCTCTCACATACATAAAGGCCAATTCAGGTCACAAGATTTTCTATATCAAGTAATACAATATTCTCTATGATTTTCTTTCCAATATATACCCCCCCAAAAATAAGGCTGAATTGTGTCTATTTTTTGAAAAAAACTTTCAAGATGAGACAACTATTTATTAGTTCTAAAAATTTAAGGATCTTACCTTAATACAGCCAACTATTGTAGTTGTAAGGGCAGAGTTATACTGAGTGCAAAGTACTGTTGAATACATCAGAATAAACCTATATAAGATAGACACGGTTTTGACAATCAATTTAATATAATTCAGACATGGATCAAAGACCTAAGTAGTCAGGTTCTGGAAAACTGGGAAACCGGAAACTGACTACATAATTCCTGGATTTTTGGCAAGAATGTTTAACAATACTGGATTAGACTAGAGTCTCTTTTGAGGTGCCCTAGAGACTCCGCATGCATTAGATGTGATTTGATGCAGCAGCAAAATTCCCAATTTTGATTATCCATACTTTTATTTATGAAATAAGATCCAAATAGAGTATTTGATTCCTAATACATTTGCTTTTGAGTCTGTTCCTAAACTTTTAATCACTGCCACCACTCTGCAACATATATCATTTTTGTCTCTCAGTGATGTCCCCGAAGGAACAGTTGTGTTCCTGAAGGCACTATTTGAAAAAAGAGGGGGGGGGGTTACCCACTTTTGAATTTCAGGAAGCAAGTATTTAGATTTGTAAAATAGCGAGCATACTTAGTTCATGTAACAAAAATTCAAAATGAAAAAAAAAGCCACGTTTATTACAGTCAGAGACCAGAGACCAAAACAAATAAAAACACTCAAGGAATATCCAGTTAAAAATTCTAGAATAAAATAATAAATAGCAGATGAAATCTATATTAAAATCACAATTTGGCATCCACTTGGTCTAACTATACTATAATATCAATCCTTAAACTGATGCCCATAGTCACTAAATACTAAAATGCAAAAGAGCAGCAATGCAAAATGGTTTGCTACCTTAGTTGTATAAAATAGCTATGGTGGATTAATCAGATGTTTCCGACAAATCCCCAGGACTGCTACACAGCATCTAGCCACCTGCACTGTAATCCGAGTCTGTTCGTCCTTAAGCAGCCACTGGAGATAAGCAGTGTCAGAACGGCTAGGATATCTATCAATTATTGGTAGGACATGACATGAATTCATTGAGGAGGAGAAGGAAGGCATTTTCAGCTTTAAAATCTCACTCTAGATTTAGTCCAGAAGAACTGTAATAAAAACAATCCAGAATATATTCCAAGGGATATACTGGAATTGGGCATTGCCCCTTTTTGCTACTATTTGTGTGTTAAGAGTTTAAAGCTACTGAAATGTGCATGAGGTACTGTATATCAACAATAATTGTTTTCTGATGCTGTACCTGCCTGCTGTAATTGATTATATCAGAGAATCCTATACACTAAAATAAAGTTGCCAGAAAGATTTTAACGCATTGGGGGAAAACTGGGGAAGCCAAAAATAAAGTATCCTTACCCCATCACACAGGAGAGTGTAAATTGTGCAAGGAAAAGGGTATCTGCCCAACCTTTATATTCCATTGCCTGAAAACAAATTGTATGTATATTAATAGAAAGACAAACCAGGAATATCTTTCATACTATTTCATCCAAGTAAGCTGAAAAAATATAGTGTCAGAATTCATAGATCAAAACCTACACGTAAATACTTTTTATATGGAATCTTACAGAGTCAAAAATTGTTCATCTCAACAGAAACTAAAATTTGAAAATAAAATCCCATCCTGTATTACTCTGTACGTGATAAAAGAGACAATAGCAATTATAAATTATAGCACATTGTTTAACAATGTGTATCATAATGTGCATACGATCTGGCAAACATTTTGCCTAATATAATACAGTCTAACAATCCAATATATTTTTAATATTGTACCATTGTTAAGCCTAAGGAAAAATATAAATACATAACATTTATTTATTTATTTATTTATTTATTTATTTATTATGTCATCCATCTCCGTATAAAGTGATTATGGGTGGTTAAAATAAAAATATATTTTATCATAGTTCTTTATAATAGTTTATCTAGCCATCTCTAGTGCACAATATTCAAGCTTACTATTTTTTCCAGGCAAATTTTACTCTGAATTAGAGCTCTACAGTGAATATACCAAATCACAGCAAAGATCAGAACAAATTATCCAAAGATCTGTGAATTTCAATGGTGTACAATGAAACTATGACAGGAGGTCCTACCCATAAATTAAAATGTTTTATGTCTTCATTGCAAAAGATTTTCTTAGATGTTAGAAGTAATTTCTGGATGAGCTTTTGAGGAGTAGCTGGACTTTTATTAAAGCCACAGAACTACAAGCAGCGATGACTGAAAACTGATGATGGACTGATACGATCTGCAGCAGTAGCCAGTTCAGAGAACCTGGGATTTTGCATAAAAGTGCAAAGGAAATGCATACCTTAAGATACACAAAGAACGCTTTAATACAGAAAGCGGATTATGTCTAAGGAATGCATGTCAATAAAGTCCCACAGTTCTTACTCAATACAACTTGGCAAATTTTACTCACAAAACAAGATTATCTTCTCCAACTCATGAATGCAAGTTCTGATTAGTAAGTAAACACCTTTTTATCGATGTATATCTCCACAAAATAAGGAAGAAACTTTACTGCTTCTTCTAGACAGGGTCTTATTTCAAGTGAAATAATTTGAGTTTCTGTTATGTCTTTTAAAATCTTTCACATTCCATTGCAATAGAGTCTAATACCTTCCTATTGAAAGATAATGGAACAGTCTGGCTGGCAGAGATTTGTTTATATCAACAATGTAGTACAATACAGTATTGATTTATTTAAATTTATTTATGTATTAAATTTGTTTGCTGACCCTCTCTTTGCAAGGCAAGGCAATCACTCTCTTTCAGCCCAACCCACCTGACAGGGTTGTTGGGCTGCAATAGGAGGAAGAAGGTATGTTGGGTATGTTTGCCGGCTTGAGTTATTTGTATATATATATATAAAAAAAAAAAGACGGGATAGAAATAAAATGACAGCAGTTTGGATTTCCTCCCTAAAATCCCACCCCAAAAGACACTTTTCAAGTCACAATATAAACTTGTCACAAGCTTCTTCCAAATCTAACCTAAATCTAAATGCATAACTTAAATGTCTTGCTCATAAAAGCTTTATGTCTACTGATATGCCGATAGTTTTACTTACAAATAAAACGGTTCAAAAATGGAGTATAAATTCCTACTTTTGCTATCTTTATATTTGGGAGAGAGGGGTGTTTTCTCCACTAGCTTTCTATGTGCAGCATTCATTCACATAGAGCAGAATGGAGAACCGGATCCCACCCTAATCCACATTTAGGAGACTTCATGAAGTAACATGAAAAGCTCATTATAAGAGCAATTCTAACCCAAACGTTTGCTTGCGGTGTAGGTTTCCTCTTGCAGACATTATTGCACAAAAGGTGAACTTACAGTCTGAAAAGGCTCAGTTTAATTAGCATTTTGCTTTGCCACGTCTACCATCATACAGAGGCAGACAGAAGAAAGATTCAGGGTACTTGCTTTAGAATGCAAAATTTATTCCACAAGTTCAAGTTTATTACAGTCATTGATCCAATATTTTACACAAATGCAAAATTATAAAGTGTCAAGAAAATTAGGACCCACAGGAAAAGATAAAATAGATTTGTAAAGTGTGTAAATAGCTGAAGTGCAATTCCTAAGATAGTAGAAAGAGAATAAAATATTAAAAAGAAATAAGATGCTAAAAAAAATTCAATAAAATATATTTACTTAGGTATGAAGCACTACATTCATTTTTTTAAAAATCCAAATCTTAAAACTGTTAAGAAAAACTTTATTAGGCATAATTTCCCAGTGAGCGTCTATAAAATCAAAAGAAACACTTAATTTGGGGAGGGGAGGGTATAAATATTATAATGCTTTCACAATCTAAACATTGACACAGAAAAACATGGAACCTGGAGAGAAAAATAAATATAAGTAATACACCATGGTTAATTTGCAACGTGCATAGAAATGCTGCATAGTGATGCATAATTATGGAAGATATTTCATTTTATTAATAAAATCTGTTTTATTACCATTTTTTTAAAGTATGAAAGGTAATACAAAATCAAGAGTACTAACTGCAGCATCAGCAGAAAGGTTCATCTAATGCAGGGGTGTCAAACACAAGGCCCACGGGCCGGATTGGGCCCGTGATGTGGTCGGACTTGGCCATCAGGGCCGGCCTGGAAAATGTAAGGGGCCGGCCCACATCACTTTGGCCCCGTCTACCCAATGCAAAGAGGAAACATCGGGGCAGCGTGGCTTCCGCCCAGTCAACCCAATGCGAAAAGGAAACATGCCAGCAGTTTGGGGAGTGGTGTCAAGCTGGCCATGCCCACCCAATTGGCCACACCCAACCAACAAGTCATGGCAGCCCCCCCCCAAAGCCAACCACAGCCCTGATGCAGCCCTCAATGAAATTCAGTTTGACACCCCAATCTAAAGCATACCATTCATCCACTAGCTAAATCTTGGAAAATTAAATGGCATTTTTCTGGATATTTTAGGCATAGATATACTTGGCTGACCCTCAGGAGCCATGTCACTGAAAGCCTGTACCAAGAACCAGACCTATTTATTAATTTTAAAAATGTGTTTTCAGAAAATCATAAAAGCTTTTGATAGATTCTTTGACCCACCAGAGTATCTATTTTTAGAAAAAAAATGAATATTTCAAAAATTGTAACCTGGAATGTTGCAAAGACAATCTGTGGCACTGCCTTTATTTACAATAAAGAAGGAATTTCTAGTTTGGGATGCCAGTACATCCCAAATACTGTAGACCTCAGAAGGTTTCTTAGAAAATGAAAATAAAGGTAACTGCTGTCCAGTGCTAAATATGGCTTAAAAATGCAGATAAATGGGGCTAATAGGAATCCTCCTATGGGAAAGAGTAATATTCTGATATCTCAAAAGTTTGTACTTGGTTGTAGCTCAGGAGTGCACAATTCGTTTTCCCACGTTTCTCACATGACAAACTGGGAATGTTGTGAAAGGATGAACTGATACCTGTGTTTCCTCGAAAATAAGACTGATCTTATATTTTTTGGGGCTCCAAAAAAAGCATTAGGGCTTATTTTCGGGGAAACACGATAGCGTGATCAGCCCGGCTACGCACCCCAACCCCAGCGTGCACACAAGAGGCAACAAGCGCATAGGGGCCAACAGTGTCCAACTGAAGCTGCAGCCATCCGGTCCCTTGGTCAACGCACTTGGGGGCTGTGCAGCCCGTGCAGCGCAGGTAAATTGATTACCTGTGCAAGCAGCAGACCGAGACAGAGGCCCAGGGAGGAGGCATGCAATCCAGGTGTGTCATGCGGGCTGCGGGAAAGCTGAGAGTCGGTGGACCAGAGCAGGCAGACAGCCACAGGAGGCTCATCTTTGTGCGGCAGCATTGGCAGTAGACAAGAGGTAGAGGCACGAGGGAAGGCAGGTGAACCGGACGCACTGCGCAGGGCGTGGGAAAGCCAAGAATTAGTGGGCTGGAGCAGGCGGCCACAAGAGGCTCATCTTCACGTGATGGCACCAGCAGTAGACGCATTGCGGGGGGAGAAAGGCAGGAAATCCAGATGCGTCATGTGGGCCACAGGCAAGCTGAGAGATACAAAGATGAACCTCCCATGGCTGCCTGTCCCACCATCTCTCAGCTTGTCTGCGGCCTGCACAGTGCATCCAGATCGCCTGCCTTCCCCCCACACCTCTGCCTCCACCTGCTGCTTAGACAGGTAATCAACTCACCTGCACTGTGGGGGGTTGTGGCTGCTGTCAAATACCATTGGCCCCTGTGCCCTCACCGTCTTCAGTACTGGCTACACACACACACTCCACCCCGGCTGATGACGATCTTAACTGGGGCTTATTTTTGGAGTAGGGCTTACATTAGGAGCAGCTAAAAATCATGCTAGGGCTTATTTTCTGGTTAGGTGTTATTTTCAGGGTAACATGGTAGAGTTATAAAGGCATGCATGCATATATTTAATTTGGGGGGAAAGCTGCCTTCAAAATAAAACCAATGCAGTTGTATTGTGTGCATGACTTACACTTATTTACATTTGATTTCTAATATCCAATTGACCTCACGCAGGCTAGACAGGGACAGCCAAAGGGCTGGATGTGGCCCAAGGGCCGTAAAATGCCTAGATCTCTTATAGCCGATGCTTATCATATTTGTGAACGAACAAAATCTTCTTGCAGCCATTTGGGGAGAATTATGATCTCATCAGCCTAAAAAGAATGGTATTCCCACAAGAGTATATTGTGTGCCTTCTCTCGTCATCATACTTACATAGCATCAAAAGAAAAAGCAATAGAAAAACTTTTCTTGACCCATAACCACAGATGAGCTGGGAAATAGGACTTTTAAAAACATAACAGGAACATACCTGTCATCTGTTTTATAATCACAGCAATAATTAGGTTTGATGGCACAACATATATTCAGTCCACTGGAACCACAGAGATAACTAATGTATGCCACAATTGTTCATGGCTGACACATAGCCTGTTAATTTCACTGACAAATATTTTCCTCTTGTTAAAACTTCACCAACAAAAAATACAACAATCCACTCTTTTCACATAATTAGCACTTACATATCAGTGCATAATAAGATAACACATACTGGGAGAGAGGCTCAGCCCTAAATATAAGTTTATTATGAACAACTCTGAACATGTACTTGATGAAAACAAATTCTAGAATGCAACACAATATTCACATTCTTCTCTTTTAATATACAAATCTCCCAACACAAGCAGCAAGAATGTCCAAAAGACGGTTCTATGTGCAACATTTAAATCACTGAAAACAAATTCACTATCTTGTACTGTATGGTCACATTTTTTTAAACTATTTTTTACTGAAAATACACATTCCAATGTTTCATAATATCCTTTTTACCAGATAGTATTATCAAATCTTAATTTCTATTCTCAAAACAAATTATTAACAATCAATGCTTTTTTAAATCCTAAAAGGTCTAGTCATGGAGTTGTTATTAGCATTTGTTTGTCTGTTCTGCATCCCCTTCCTACTCTCTGGCTTTTCCACTATCCTATCACTAAGACAAAACCAATGACAGTAGCAGTGGCATGTTTGTGTGGAACACAGGATTGAGTTATCCTTTCATTTAGGGTGAGAGATGAACCTTGACTGTAATACTTAAGCCTTTGAAATCCCACTTCTATAGCAGTAGCAATAGCACTTAGACTTAGATACCACTTCATAGTGCTTTTATAGCCCTCTCTAAGCGGTCTGCATATTGGCCCCAACAATCTGGGTCCTCATGTTACCCACCTCAGAAGGATGGAAGGCTTGAGCCGGTGAGATTTGAACTGAACTGCAGCTAGCAGTCAGCTGAAGTAGCCTGCAGTACTGCACTCGAATCACTGTGCCACCTCGCCTCTATGTAGGAAAGGCTATGGCCTGGGATTCTTTCTTGACAGTTGCCTGATTATTGCTTTGTTCATCAGATTTTTTCCAGCAGCCTCAGGAAAATTCTAGGATTGGAAACTGGGCTGTTGAAAAAAAAATCCCACAAATGCCATAGGAAAGCATTTCCACAATGCTGACAAGAAAACTGCAGGAAGGCTGTCCCAGAGGTTAAGTGTCAACATATGTTTTACCTTTAGTTGTTGAATATTTATTTACTAGCTGAATACACATGGTCCCCTATGAAACTATGTGATCAGGCTTGATAAATTAATAAGTAGATACAATTGTATCTATTAATTGAAAATTAATAAGTAGATACAATCGTCCTCTCCTCTCCTCTTCTCTCCCTCAGCCTTACCCCACAGAAGCCTCCCCTATTCTATACCCCTTCTCTTCTTCAGGCTTGCCCACAGAAGCCTCCCCTATCCTATCCCCTGCTTGCTGCTGTGAAAGTAAAACTGAAACTGAAACTCCTCTCCTCTG
>JANHFT010003739.1:44649-57344 GCA_032467955.1 Pseudoxenodon macrops
ATAGATAGATAGATAGATAGATAGATAGATAGATAGATAGATAGATAGATAGATAGATAGATAGATAGAGAGAGAGATAGAGAGATAGAGAGATAGAGAGATAGAGAGATAGATAGATAATCACATTAAAAGTAAATATTACAAATATTACAAAATATTTTTACTTAGTAGATATTTTAAAATAATTTTTTTCTAGGATCTCTAGTTTCCTTTTTTTTTTCTCTTTCTCTCTCTCTCCTTTGTATTTCCTCACCATCACCCCTGCTCCTGAAAAAATGAGATTATCTGGCAAAATAAAAGTTTGGCTTTGGAATAAGAAGCAGTTAAATGATCATCTCCTGTTTTCCACTTTTCCTCTCCTCCTCAATACATCCTTATGAATTGTTTGGAAAAGACTTGGAAACTTTCATTTCTCGTTTTTCTTTCATGAAACCAACTTTTAAATAAACACAACACTGGGCTTTTCTTCAAGTATGGTCAAAGAAACTTTGGTGTGACTTCTGTGGTTCCCTTCAGCGGGTATGGATAGAGGTACATAAATGGAAGGCGATGTAGTGGGAAACTCTTTGGAAAAACAGAACTGTAGACAGAAAACTTATAGAACAAATCTATCACTGTAGAAGTCTTTTCGGTTGTTTTGGCTGTAAGCCAGCTCTGAGAAAAATAAAAGCCATGAATTTAAGCTTCATACACATATAGTAAGTATTCAACTTTGTAATTGGTGGAAGTTCTACCCTGTAACTTTCAGCTAAATTCCTTAAAGATTGGTTAATGTTTTAATAGGTTGTTTGTTGTTTGAAAAGAGTAGATTTAGACGTCTCTTTAAAGTAAACTTCCACTGTTTTCAGTCAAGTAATGTTCAGTAGCAGTCTGATCCCAAATGTGGATTAATTTATCTAAAATCATTGTTTTCCATATACCTCAATGTACTTAATGCTGCCTAAGATCGGTAGGTAGGTAAGTAGCTGTAATATATATATATTATTACTCTGTCTGTCAATAACTGCAGATAACTAAAGTAATAGCTATCATATATTTCTGAAAACTCTTGCTTGGATTATCTATGATTATGCAAATTTGGTGCTTGCCAAAATTGATTCTTGCCATCTGCAAGTTTTGTAAGTTCAAGTCTTAAAAATAAAAACATTATTTAAAAAAAACTAAATTGGGACACATTTTTCATCAAAAATATTTTAATTAAATTATGTAACATTTATACGACAACACTAAACAAGATAGGGAAAGCAGGCAGAGTGCGACTTCTGAAATTCTTTCCAATCTCTTTTACCAAGACGGACCATCAGAGGTCTCTATATTTTCCTCTGTGTTGATCAAGCAACATATTGTCTCTGGGTTTGTCTGTGTGTGTGTCTATGTATAGTTCTACTTCAACTTGTGTTTTATCTACATGCATTGGTCTATATGTGTGCATAGAGTAGGCAGAGTATGATCTTCTCTAGTTTATCTGTAGGACTAGGGTAGAAGCTAGAAAGAGATTTAAAAAGTGGTCTCATAAGGAAGCCTGCTTTGTTTTAAAAGAAAAAAGAAAAAAATATTTTTCACCATGGTCCCTGGCTTGATTCATCCCATTTCCCAACCAAATCATCCATTATTAAGTTTTCATCACACATCAGATCTATTCTGTTTTTGGAGAGCTATCTTGCTGATGGATAGACAGACTGCCCTAAGCATTTTACCTAATTGAATTCCAAGGTCCACCATTCTACAATTACAACCCAAAGTAAATTGAGAAAATAGGCAGATGATATTCCACGAATGCTAAGATTATGGGTTCATACTTCCATTCGGTTCAAGGGGTCACAAAGAGTTGGATATAACTAAGTGACTGCCATACTTCCATTCCCTCTTACTTAGCTGTTGTTTGATTTATGCTTCTGGAATGATGTTCTACTGAATTCTGTGGGAAGAATCTTGCAGAATTAAGTATGTATCCAATTTAGAGGCTTACTTTAGATGTGGTGATGTATTTATATCTTTCTTATTGTTCAGGGCAGTCAAGATGACCTTAAACCAAACAATATTTCATTTCATTGTTAGGAATGAATGTTTGAAAGGATGTGAAAGAATCTTTCTCTGAAAAATTGAGAGCACAGATGATAAATTTCTCCAGCAGAGGACTTTCCAAGAAGTGTTTTTTTTCCTCCGAAATTTATGATGAACTGGGTCTTTTTTTTCCTCCCTCCACAGGTGAGGATTGCAAGTAGTCCCCAACTTACAACCACAATTGGAACCAGAAGTGTAAATCACTGTGGTCAAGATACCATATGACCAAAATTGATGTTATAAACACTTTTAAAATGGTAGTAAAGCAAGTCACTGCAATGATTAAGCAAATCCATTCCTCCAAATGTCTACTTTTTGCAGGAGAATGGCAAAAAAAAAGTCACAAATCATGGTTACATCACTGTGAGATACTACAACCAGTCATAAATGCCAAACTGGTTCTCAAGCACCTGAAATGTGATAATGTGACTGGAGGAGGTGTGTGTGTGTGCCAGTCATAACTTAGAGGATTAACAGATTTAAAGTCTGTTGTAACTTTGAATGGTTATTATATGACTAGTCATAAGTAGAGGACTTCTGTACCTCTATGTTACATTTTTTTTCCTTTCTTTTTTAATGTGCCAGATTTCCTAGCCCATTAGAAAGAGATTTTATGGTACTTATGGAACACTTCCTAGAGTATTCTTAATATGTGTCAGGCTTCCTATCTACGTTCTCATGGTATTTGTGCATCTCATTCAGGTAAAATTATTTGAGCTGCATTCACAAGGAGATAAAGCACATAAAGCACATTCAAATTGTGGTTGAAAGTCTTCTGCAGATGAAGCCACCTACTTGAAGATAAAGGGTCAGGAAGCTGGTGATCATTGCCTTGGCATTCCTCAGGGAAAGAGAGTAAGCATATCAAAGAAGAAAGGATTTTCCTTATCTAGGCTGGTTTCTCTATGTGTATTTCCAGCTAGTTGAGAATGCACAGAGCATTTTACATTTTAAGACTCCTGTCTGCCAAAATCCTTGATGCATTCTTAGTTGCCTGCCACAGTTCTAGATCGCATTCCACCATTCCAAGTTTCATTTCCTTGGCAGCCTAGTCAAGCCTAGAAGAATTAAATAAGACATTGCATATGACTGAGGATGAGGATTGAGAGGTTCATTGACATCAAAGTCAGTAGATAAGCATTCAGATTATTTGTATTATCCCTTTTATTCATTAAACAATCAACTGGACATTTAAAATTTGTATTCTTCTTCTTGTTTAAAAATCCTATCTATGTGAAGCCACATATACTTGTGATATCCTTTCTGTACTCTGCATGTGTATTTGTTTTTGGAAAGCCAATCATACTTTACAAGTACAATGCAGACTCATTGATACAATGGGCCACAAGGAAGAAATTTACAGCTGTGGTTTTGTGCTTTTCAGATTGTAGTAAAGGAACATGAGAACATCTCAAAACGTGATGTCCTCATCACCTCATGATTACCTGGAGTGTGACAAGTCATAACATCATGAGTCTACAATAAATCTACATCTACAATAAATGTGAAGTATCCCTCTCACTCAAGGAGAGAACAATTTCAGACAAAATTGTTGCATTATGCTTGTCTGTTTCTTGTGTTCCTGGTCCTCAGACTTAATCTGACAATGGCCACGATCTTCCTTCTTGAGCCTGACCTTCTTATTTGGACTGCTCATTAGAACATTTGACTTTCAGTTTGACACTGGATAGAAGATAAGAATGTGATTTCTTACTTAAGAAGCAATTACAAAAGTAATTATGAGTGGTTTATCACTAGTCTGTTTATATTCAGCTGGAGCTGTGTTTGTTTGTGAAACTCAAAATCATTAGACCATGCTGCCCTTGGTAATCAAATCCTTGCTGTTAAGCCTGGAGTGCTTCTGCCTCCCTCTAGTGATGTGCTAAGTGCCCATGCCCACTTCCCTAACCACAGACATATCTGCCCAGAACAGGAAATGCCTGGCAAGAGATATATTTTATTTCCATTATTAAACGTACATGCATAGATACCCATTATGTTATTCCTTTTCAGAACAAGCAACATTATGCAGAGTACAGAAAGGATATCACAAGTAATAAACAATTAATTAAAGACAGATTAGAAAAGAGAAAGGAAATATGGCTAAAATAGGCAGTAGGAGCTCTTAATTAAACACACATGAGCATTCCTATAATCCTTGCAATCCAAGGGTGGGTTCTAACTTACCTCGCCGCCAGTTCACTGCCTCCTGCACCGTGTGGGTGCGTGCACGGCACGTGGGTGCGCAGATGCCGCATGGGCGTGCACATGCGCAGTAGGAAAAAAACCCAAAAAATTCCCTTCCCCCCAAAAAAGGCCAAAAACAAGATGGCGATGCATGCATAGTGCTAGAAACTCAGCTTCTGCGCATGCGCAGAAGGGGAAAAAAACCAAAAAAATTCCCCCAAATTTTTTTTCCCCAAAAAAAAAAGTTTTTTAAATGTTGCCACCCACCGAGCAGAACCGGCTCTGTGACATCACCAGTGGCCTACTACCTACTCAGTAGAACCAGTCCAAACCAGTAGCAACCCACCTCTGTTGCAATATGGTACAAAATATACTGTTATAAACTGCACTGCCTAGAGAGCAAATCATGGTCTACCTTGGTGTCAAGATACAATCCCTACAATTTTAATATGGGAGAATTTAAAAGCAGCAATTGTTGATTCCCTTGGCTGTTCCCCCTCTGTTGCACATCCAGGGTCACTGCCAGGCACGGAAATCACCATCAATCGTAGCCCTTAAAATATTGTGGCCCAATCTCTTAAGGAAAGTTGGTAATTTTGTAGGGGATAGCGATGGAAGCTTTAGCCACTTTTCATACGGTCGGAGTTTGGTTTCTGGGTCTGAGCGCTCTTCCAAAATTTATCTGGATCTGCTTGTTGAAAGGTGTGGCTATACCTCATTCTTGCATTCATTCCTTGCAACAGACCACATGAGTTCTATAAACCTGCTACTAGTATTCTCCACCTAATTTACATATTAAGTGAACGCAATACATAGCAGGGCAAATGTAGACATTTGGAACTAGTTTTTAGAAAGACATTGTGAAACTTATGTAAAATTATAGAAGAAAACATTTACTGTAAATGGATAAGTAGCAATAATCCTATTATTTAATGTAAACTAGGTTGTAAGCAGTAGTTGACAAAACAAATAGAAGGGAAAGGGAGAATGTTTTACTGGATAGTTTTCTACGTATGTATGCATGCATGCATGCATGCAAGTATGTTTTTCAAATCATATAGCTGCCCATTTCAAATTCATGTCTTTGGCTAAAAAAAATTCAATATTTTAAAAAGCTATAAACCGATTTTCAGAATTAATCTTGAATTCACTGCAAATTATATGGATATTCAGTCAATAACAGAGCTTCACCTTTATCTAAAATTGCATATTTGCATCCCCAACCAGCAAACCTCTAACATGATTACAGGCATTCCTTATATATTTCACCATAAATAAATTAGAAAACCAAAAGGACATCACACATCCCTGTCTTATGTCCTAATCCACATTGAGCTATTAGCTATATGTTCTATTTATTCTCCTGCATTCCTTATTTCCGTCCAATACCACATTTAACCAATTTTAAACATGATAGTCACTCAAAGTGTTCCATTGTTCAGCTATTTGCTTTATCAGAAGCTTTTTCTAGATCTGCAAACATACGATAATTTCTTTTTCCCAGATCCATTTATTTCTCTATGACCTGATGAAGAGCAAAAAAAAAAAATCTGATCCTACCTCTTTACCCAAGCATGAAACCACAGTAGATTTCACCAGATATTATTTATTGTCAACTCTTGTACTCTTTCAGTTAGGATTTTGGCAAAGACTATCCCAGCAGATTTAGCAAAATAATCCCTCTCTAGAGATGTCCACTCTTGTTACCTTTTGCTTTGTGTATGAGAACAATCATAGCATTCTTATGATTGTGTAGTACAAACAAAGTCTTTACTCACATGTCAAATAAGTTGCACAACTTTCCATAAGCAAACTATTTTAATACGGTAGGTCTACATGTGCACTGTCTATACCCACAGCTCTATCATTTTTCAACATTATTTTAACATGTATGCATTCATTTTCATATATTTTTTCTTGGGCACATACCGGTATTTTAAAATGTGTCTTTCTGTTCCACTTTTTAGCTATATCTCTCAGCTCCATATATATATATATATATATTAAATCCTCCTGGCAGCATTCTCTCAATTCAGTTTCATCCAAAATAAATGCATCATTTCTAGCGTTAATTCCATTCACAATGCTAAAGGTCCTTCTTTAGCCCCTCTTCATCTATTTCTGAAACATTTTTCTTCATTTCTATCAAAATCATTCTGCACATACCCTGATACTTGCTCTTGGTCATAATCATGCTGTGCTTTCTTTGACTACATACTTAGCAAGTATATTTTTCTCTATATACACTTTCTTTCACTTTGCTACTCCAAGAAGCATCATTTTTCATGCTTCCCATTAATTTAACTCTACATGCTTGTGACACTCTTTTCATTCTGTTCCAAATAGCTTTCTAGTCCTCTTTCTTTATAACCCATTTTCCTTACCTTCTATTAGGAAGTTAATTTGTCTTCGAGAACTTTTTCATTTTGTGGTGCTTTCTCTTCCTGCCTTCTATCCACTTCTCACTCCCTATGCTGCTTTGTTTTTCTTCTATGTCCATTTCCTTCCCTGTGTATTTTTCCCCCCTCCATTTTACCACTCTTGACACTTTAAAAAAAAGGAATGTTCCACATCCAGAACTTTTCATTAGTCTTGGATCCTTCACTAATTACTGTATCTCGTTGTTGTTTTTCATCATAATCAATTAAAGCAATTATGGTTTTTGATATTTATTTATTTAGTCATTGTTCAATTTCTATTGATGCTCAACACAAGCATGTGACTCTCGGTGGCTTACAATTATATAATTATAAAACAGTTAAAACCATTAAAAACTGCAAAACAGTAAAAACACAAAATGTATATTATATTGATTCCTTTCCCATGTGCATGTATGAATGTATGAATAGGCTTATGTTAAAGTCACATAGTTATAATATGCCTCTTTCCAAACAGATATTCCCCACTCGCCATACTTACTTCTATTGTTCCAAACAGCCCAAATTTTTTTTTTTTCATATTCTCTCAACCCAACCCCATTCATTATTCATGTCTCCTGACAGAATTCTCCTCTCCCATCTTTTATGCCATGCTACCTCTTTGTGTAGGAAATTTAAATGGCTCAGCAACTCAAATGATTGCAATTCCAGGTGGCACACAATCAGCAAACAATAAACAGCAACAAACTTGCACCAATGGACAAATACCTTGTGGAGTATGAAATGCTATATTTATACATCCAGAATACTGAAATACTTACAATGAGCAGCAGCAATTAATTGACTCAATTATCATGCTGTTGCACAATGTGCAGTGACACACAGTCCATAGAAAATGTGATGGACTGATTTAAGAAGAATTGGTAAACATACTAAGGAAGATCTCGTCAGGGTTGGATTTGAAGGAGATGTGGGTTCTGCAGTTTAGTCATTTCTTCAGCTAAATTACAAAGCATGGAGAGAAAAACTCAACCTTGGGAACTATCGGCTGATAGTGAAGCTGGCTCTGTTTCGCATGACCTTTTTGGGAGGCTTCAAAGAGTGCAAGCAAAGGCACTCATCGGGAACAGAGATATCAAGGTGGTCAGGGAAATCATCAGAGTGTGGGTTCATGCAATGGTATCACCATCCTCTTTGAAGAGGGGAGTTGTCCCTCTGGCCTTAAGGAAGGAAGGCCATATGAAAATGTTCCCCTCTTGAAGGGCAATTGTTGGATGCTTCCATCGTGAACAATTATCAACTATTTTCAAATATTCCCTTTGTGGGAAAGTCCATAGAAAGGTGGTTGGATAACAGCTACAAGGTTTGGAGCAGGAACAAGGGAAATTGATTATTTAGACCTGTTTCAGCCAGGCTTCAGATCAGGGTACAGCCTGGAGACAGCACTGTTCACACAATGATCTTTGGCATATGGTGGTGATCTATCCTTGTGCTCCTTGATTTCTAAGTGGCTTTTGAAACTGTTAACCATGGTACCCTTCTGGAACTGCTGCAGAGGTTAGTAGTGTGGGGCATTGTTTTGCAGTGGTTCACCTGCTTTCTCAGAGGTAGATTCGTATCACAGCTATCAGATTGGAGGCCCCAATCTGATAGGCCCCTCATATGTGGTTCCTTTGGGATTCAATGTTCACATATACCTCTTCTGTTTAATATCTGTATACCATGAAGTGAGGTTTGGATGCATCGGTTAGCAGTTAGCAATAGCACTTAGTGATACCATTTAAACTTACCGGTATATACCACTTCATAGTGTTTTACAACTCTCTCTAAGCAATTTACAAAGTCAGCATATTGCCCCCAACAATCTGGGTCATCTTTTTACTGACCTCAGAAGGATGGAAGGCTAAATCAATCCTGAGCCAGTTAGGATCGAACTGCTGGCAGTTGGCAGAATTACTTTGCAATACTGCATTCTAACCACTGCACTATTGATATCATCAGTCCAGAGATTCAATTGTATATCGTAATCCTGGCTGTACAGGTGTTATGGAAATGGCTGAAGTAAGGAGCACAACACTGAGAAGAAAATTTTTTATTGAAGCTTTATTGAAACAATTGTTAGATGTCTGCTTTACAAGAAAAAGAGAAGCCAAACAATAGAAAAGCAAATATTTTTAGAGAAGGTGAGGTCTGCAGGGCAAAAATTGCTATGGGTCTGATTTGTTGACCAATTTGGGGGAAGCTAAGTAGGGCCTTGTATCTGTACCTGGGATTGTATCTATTGTTAATCAATGGTGGTCCTTTCAGGAGGACAGCAGGACAGGAAATGTTGGAGGTAAAAAAGATGGAATGTTGAGGTCATCATGTGATGGCAAATAGAACACTGGAGTTTCTCTATGTTGCAATTTCCCTGTAAAGGCTGTACTATGAGCTGGTGGGGAGGCATCCATTCTTTGATCTGGATGGCCTTGCAGGGGAGCTTTATCTGGGGTTAGGAAGGGTCAATTTGGGTCCGATAGGATTAGGAAGACAACCTTTTACTCTCAAAGATCTGCCTGCTGGGAGGAAATCCTTAGAATGGAACTAAAATGTTCAGGGTTTTTTTTCTTCTTCTATTTTTTGCTGGCTTGTCTGCCAGCTTTCCCAGAAAGTCAATGAGGAAGGACAGAGGGGAACTGAAAAACTTTGTGGGACTGCAGGAATGGAGCTGAAATCTTCAAGATTTCAACTCAGTTCCTACAGATTGCTGAAAGGTTTACTCTCCCCTCCATGGGGAGAGGAAATCCTTTGTGGGGCTAAGAGAACAGAGTTGTATCTCCTGCAGCCTCGTAAAGGATTTCAGCTCCCGTCCAGACCCACTGCTTGTAATCCTCCCTGCCAACTTCCCAACTGACTTTCTGGGTAATCTGGCAAAGATTGCAAATGGTGATCAAATGATCGTGGGGTGCTTAGCAACTGTGATAAATGCATGCCAGTTGCCAAATGGGAGGACTTGTTACATTTTACAATGGCCAGAATACTTTATGAGGTATAAAGCACCCTTTCCACAGCTGTGATAACGTTGAATGGTGATTAAATGATCAGTCATAAGTCAAGGACTACCTGAAGGTGAAGCTGCCAATGTATTGTTTTCTGGAGGCTATTTGGGTGTAAATGGGGAAAGAACAGATTTCAGCTCAACCTTGACAAGATTGAATGGCTGGGATCAGGTCATGGATGTTTTAATTGTTGACCTTGGATGGGATTTTCACTTTTGAGGCTGGGGCCCAGCTTGAGGGAGAGTCTTTCTGGATTCACAGCTACTGACGAGCAGAAGGCAGCTGTGACCAGAAGAGACTTTGCATAGGTTCATCTTGTGAAACAGTTACAAGCATTCCTCAGCTGAGAAACCCTTCAAAGTATTACTCACACTCTCACCTTGGCACTGACTATTGCAATGCACTTTACTTTGGTTGCCATCCAGAAGCTACATCTGGTTTAACATATAGCAATGCAATCAGCCAGCATTGGTTACCAGTTGGCCTTCAGGTACAATTCAAGGTGCTAGTCATCACCTATATAGCCCTTCATGGCATACGGCCTGGTTATCTGTATGAATGCAATAGTTTCTGTCACCTAGCGCATTCAGACAAAGTGGATGTGCGATATACAATTGAATCTCATCCATGGACTGATGATATCAAGAGTGCAGTGGTTAGAATGCAGTATTGCAAAGTAATTCTGCCAACTGCCAGCAGTTCGATCCTGACTGGCTCAAGATTGACTCAGCCTTCCATCCTTCTGAGGTCAGTAAAAAGATGATCTCCTCAGTTAAATGTCATTTTATGGATTCAAGGAAGTACACGTTCTCTGTTACAGTCCCTGCCATCTGGAATATCAACCCCCAAGAAATATGTATGGTGGCCACTGTTTTAATGTTCTGAAAGGTTCTTGAGATCTGGCTTTGTTCCCAGGCCTGGTGTTAATGTATCAATGGAGCTCCTGCCTTGTTTGTTGCTGCTGTTGGTGGTGGTGGTGGCAGTGTTTGTCCTTGTTATTTATCTATTATGCCTACTATTGTCGTCATCATCATCATCATCATCTCTTTGACCTGACCATAGGAGAGCTTCACTACTGTGTGTCAGACCAGTTCTGGAGCAGTGTTTGTACAATGTCATTTTTATGCAAGGCTGAAATAATGCAACACTGAAATTATGGAACTAGCTCTCATGTCCAGTTTCCACATAGAGGAATATTGATGTTTCCACTATCTCCATATTGGCCAATTCCATTTGCAATTCCCTTTCAGAAAAAGATAATATTCTGCAGTTGGTCTATTTTAGTTCTTTACATATGTATATAGGATAGTGCACTCCAGCCTCATCCATGTACTGGACCAGTTGGAGAGGCAGTGTGATCACATATCTTTCCATTCTCCTCTGCCACTTACGCAACACTTAGAAGAGGAGAGAGAGAGAGACTCTGTGCATATGTGTATGTGGAAAAAGCAGACATTAACATGAGTAGAGAGAATGCAGGAGTTGGCACACACTGGGCAAGTTTGAATCAAACAGTACTCTTAGCAACACTAGCTGTCCAAATATAAAATAGGAAAGAGAGTGGGAGGAGAAGCCCTGCTGGCTGGTGACATGCTGAAGAGAGATGACAGCAAAGCTGAGGAGCAAACCAACTGCTTTGCCTATCACAGTTGACAAACACACAAATCAGGACAAAACCATTGAGCAGACACAATAGAGGCACGACGCAGATTGGCAATGAGGACAGCAAAAATTATGCTGCCGTTATTTTCTATCTAAAAGGTTAGATAGCATTTTAATTCAATTGTAAAGAAAGGCCCAAGAATACTGGGTGAATACTGGGTGAAGCCCACATCCCATAATGAGAAACCAAGAAGAATCAACCGGGGTTTTTTTTTCTCCTCTCACCTCAATCTCCTTACTCATCTTATTTCATGTTGCTGTTTGTAGTCTATGATGAAACCAGCTTCATTACTGGCGCAAACAAAAAGATATATATATCTTTGTTGGACTTCTTATTGAGTTTCATTCAATACTTGCCACCTTGATTAATTCCACTTTGCCAGGCAAACAAGGTAGTCTGCCTTGGGTACATGTCCCTTTAATTAATAAGATGATTCTTGTTTATTTAGATGAAGCTTGCAAAATGGTAATTATCAGCAAAATATCTCAATGCGACTTAGATTGCTTTTCCATGACTAGGAGAAGTCATGGGAAAAAGAGGGCTCTTCTCAAGCCCAAAGAAGACACGTGGTCCTCTTTCCCCTACTGACCCTCCAATAGGGACCCAAATAAATGGTCTGTCTTTATTCCAGTTTTTTAGGCTGCTCAGAAAGTATTCCTTTTAGGCTTGGAACATGGGTTTGCCAAAGTGTGGGAAAATGAACTATCTAAGGCTACAAGGATGGAGGAACAAATGGCTAAAACAGCTTTACATAGCCTGCAATCTTCCAAGATAGATTAGACTTAGGACCTTCTTCAAATCCAAAGCCAAAACAACTATTTGATTACAAATTAGAGGTGCTGAAGCTATTCATGACTAGAGAACTTTAAGTTGAGGAATATTGGCATAGGCTACTCAACTCTTCTATATCATGGTGAATAAATCTAAAATTGAAACAGCTTATAGTGAATCGACTTCAATCCCTTCTCACCATCATAATTTAAAACAAGAGTTCCAACCTAAATTTGAAACCGTCAGTGAGGAAGAGTCTGACTTACTCCTCTTTCTTCCAAAAACACTAAGTAGCAACAGCTAATGCAATTTCAGTGCTATGTATGTTTAAAGTGGTTCACTATATTTCCTGGAAGACACTCCCAAATAAATATGGAGAGGGACTACCACTATTGTAACTGAAGCAATATTTCTATGCACATTAACTTCAGAATGGTATAGCAGCTGAAGAGTTAGATTGGCGCTGGGGATGCTCAGGTTTTAGTTCATAGATAGCCATGAAAACTCCCTGGAGGAATCTGTCTGCCTGCCTGCCTGCCTGCCTGCCTGCCTGCCTATCTATCTATCTATCTATCTATCTATCTATCTATCTAT
>JANHFT010003739.1:82930-93134 GCA_032467955.1 Pseudoxenodon macrops
GGGGGGGGGGGGTGTTTTTGGGGGGGGGGGGCGGGTGGCCAGGGGAGTATCCGGATCAAACTTAAAGCGAAGCTGTCGTCACTTTATCCACATCAGCACATCAAGACGTTCAGAGCGTAGAAAACGCTGAGTTTAGGCTGCAGAACGATGCCCGTTTCAGGAACGGCGGGAGGACAGAGCAGAGAGCTGTTTTATGATGATTTATTATTTATTAACGCTAAAGGTTCACCAGAGAAAAATAAAAACTATCGGGGAATAACCTGAACCTTGTGAAAGAATCTGTGCAGGAGGAAGGGATGAACTAAAAAAGAAGGCTGTGTAACAACAATCATTCCCTTCCCTAAAGCAAGCAGTAAGAAACTGCATTTAAAAAGGATGGTTTAATTTAAAGTAACCACGAACAACTAACGTGTCTCTTGCCCCCCCCCCAAACCTGGAACCTGAGATTTCATCATTCTTTAAGGATTTTCTGCTTGCCTGTATTAAAATGGTGTAAAGTTGGGAGGTGTGAAAGAGAGTCTATTGTCATTGTTATTATTGTTATTGTTATTATTGATAGTTGGGACATATGAGGTGTTTTTTTTTAGAAAGCTTCCCCAAATCTCTTTTTCCTCCTCAAAATTCTAGGGGAAGAAGATAGCTTAGGTAAACATTTACTGATGTGGAGCAACCATACTATATGATATGCAGGAAGGAAAGTGTTGATTAACACAGAAGGGGGAAAAAGCGAAATTAGCTGATTGCATGCTCATAAGTGCAAGCTGTCATTGAACTGCTTTTAAAATAGACACAGCTGGGTGTTTGTGTTGCAAAAATTCTTGTGTTTTTGCTAATACTGAAATAAGCATGATTTTGTATACCAAACATTTTCGGATCATTAAAATTTGTAATCTGCTCTGGTTGTGAAACACAAAGAGAAGCAACCGATTCCTTTGGCTGCCACATTTGCTGATATGATATTAACTCAATCAGGTCTTGACAATTGGGTCCATTGTAAACCGTCTCAGTTTTTAAAAAAAATCTATTTAATATACACATTGTCCAATATGAGTGTGGTGTATTAACATGGAATTGACCTCTCTCTAAAAATGTTTTATCCTGCAACAAAACTGAAGAAGATTTGCATTTACTATTATCATTGGTACCCTTTGTTGAAAATGAAAATATTCTGAAGTGTTGTTCTTTTACATTATTTTGGGATCTGGCATGAAAATGAAAAAAAGGATAGACCTTCGGTAACAAAGGAATAAGTAAATTAATATTCTATTCTCAGGATTTTACCTAATTCTGTGATCAAAGCTGGGAAAGCTATACTTCCTCTTAAACATAGATATTAAATTGATATATCGCACATTTGAAATTGCCCGAGTCTCAGTCCGGTGTGAAACAAAGACTAAAATGTTGCCGATCTCAACCATTGAGACAGGATCGCAGACTGGCACTCTAGATCCCTCACCAAACTCAATGGAAAGTTCATCTACATACAGGAAGAATACAGGCTTGGAAAGAAATTTGCATTAGAAGCAGTTCAGAAGATCGCTGTCTCTCTGCTACCCCATGCCCACCTCCCATGAAGGCTGAGATTGCCATTTCCAGACTGTTTATTTTTTTTCAAGGGTAACGTCTGGTCACTCAAGAATATCTTCTTTTTTTTTTTTTTGCCTAAAGGCTCACTTAAAAATAACAAAACAAACCCGATGGGAAAGTTCTGGTCACAGGTGCACTGTTAATCAGCCACATTTAGAGTCCCTGATTTGCACGCCTTCCTCCCCCCCCCCAAATTTCATTCATTTTCATGAACCCAAGTGGCCCAAGCCTCTCTTCTTCAACCAATTCAGGCCAGTTTGGAGGACAGAATGGTTAAAACCAGGAGTAATTACCACGTTATTAGGATGCTTTAGGGCGGGGAGGGGGGCGGAGGACACTTGGGCAAAATCAAATTTTAGCACTTTCAGTCACATTAGTTTTCCTGCAAGCATTAATTTCTCCTGCAATCTTTCTTATTAAGATCAACAGACTTCTTGGGGGGGTTGTAATTTCCCTTCCTATGCCAGAGAACACAAAAACACAGAGGATGTGGAAGTTTTAGAAGCCCCCTCTTTTTTTTTTTGTTCCAACAGCAAAGATGAGTAGGTGTAAATACTTGTCTGAAACTTTTGGACAATGTAAACCAATTCAATCCCGCATCCCAATCATTTCAGAAGGGGTGAATCTTAGGATAATTAGAAGGAGCAATTGATTTGGGATGTCTTGAAAAAGTAGTTTTCCACCAACCTAAGAATCGGCTTCCGGAAAACTTTGGAGTAACTCAAGAGGTATATATTCTGGAGGAGGTGAATCTAGCAGGCAAAGGGGACAAGAAAGAAGAAAAGACCTTTTGCCTGAATTCTTGGGAGACCTCAATTCACCAATTGTCCACGTTCGTTCTGAATAATATGTGGCCTGGAAAACAATTTGCTGCTACCATTTTAGGCTTGTGAAGGTGGGAAGAGAAGCCCGTTTCCCCATTCAGGAGCCATGGGTACTTGAAAATATCACAGCCACGATCTCAACGCCTCCTTCCGAGGGACTCCCAAGATGCCCAGAAAGGCCTGAAATTAGCCTTCAATAGTCATCTTTTTAATGCAGGCCAAGCTCTTGGCTCTTCTGGTGCTCAAGGTGAGGGGTAGGCGGGCCACAAGGCTGATGAAGACTCCGGAACTGAGGAGAAAGCCACCTCCTGGGCTTTGTAATTTGTGAGAAAAGAGGGCGCCTTTCTCTACCACAGCAGTGGGGTAGTCTGGGCTTGTGGGTTAACAGAATCACTTTTGCGGGGACTGGGCTACTCCATGGAAACACACCCGTTTGGAAGACCTTGGTTTTGACAGTTCTCCTCTGCCTTCTTTCCAGATAGTGGCCAGGAAATAATCTGGCTGTGAGTATTGGCCGTGGCAGATCCAATTTAAAAAGTGGAGAAGAGGAAGAAAGAAAATGGCTAATGTAACTCCCCCCCCTAATTTAACAGCTACCCATACGCAAGAGCTACAAGTCCCATCAATCTCAACCAATGGGCCCAATATTGGCTGGAGCTGGTACGAATTGTTCTTCAACACAACTGGACGACACCAAAGTGGGCAAAGGCCACAGGAGATGTTTCTAATTTGCGAAGAAAGGCTGAGGGCCAATAAAAGTAGGGAGGGAGGGAGAGAAGGCAGATCCCCCTCGCCCCCCAGTTTTCAAAGGGGCATCCTGCCAACTCTAGCCAACCCCGGTGTCATCCTGAGCAGCTGGGAACGGCGATAACATTTAGCGATTAGAAGTTTCTCTCTTTAGCGTGTTGTAGCTTTTCTTCTCTGGGTTTTGGTTACAGGTTCTACCATTAGGTTGGCGAGAACAGTAGTGAACTAAACTTCCCAGTAAGAGGTCTTCACACCAGGGAAGTGTGACTTTGCCGCAGCAGCCCTGCTTCGTCACTCATTAGGAAGCCGCAGGTTGTCAGCGGCTTCTCCTCTTGGCGCGCACACGGGTGCGCGCGTTCACACGCACGCAAACCGAAACTAAACGAAGGAGCACATGATTAAAAGACAAGCGTCTACGGGGCCTGTCATTTCAGCATCTTTCCATCATAACATTGTGGCACAGGGAAATTCGCTTGAAACCCTCGGAAAAAAAAATATCGATGGAAGCGGGGGGCCTGAGGAGGGGGGGGGAGAGGAGGGCTTTCCCTTTTTAGCGAATTGCTGGCTCCGGATTGCCTTCTGCCGAAGAGGA
This sequence comes from Pseudoxenodon macrops, assembly GCA_032467955.1. Classification (NCBI taxonomy): domain Eukaryota; kingdom Metazoa; phylum Chordata; class Lepidosauria; order Squamata; family Pseudoxenodontidae; genus Pseudoxenodon; species Pseudoxenodon macrops. The sequence goes on from JANHFT010003739.1 coordinate 86,681, forward strand.
AGAAGAGATGCTGGCAAATACCAGGGGTCTCCAGGGGACTTCTTGGAAACCCCTGGAGGCATCGCGGACTTCTCTTCGAGCAGGTAGGTGGGCATTGAGAAGAGACTGGGGAGAGGGGGCTTGAATTGAACCACTTAGGGTAGAGGGTACAACAACCTACCGAGCCCAATTTCCCTCCAGCAGGTGTCGGAGAATTTCCCCCTAAAGCTGTAACTGTCTGGGACACTCCGTCCCCCCGTGGCTAACGTTTGTTGGCAAGACTAAGAAAGAGGAGGAGGCGACGCTAGAAGCGTCCGGACTCTTGCAGTCAACACTCTTTTGGGGCGCTGCAAACCTTCAAACAAGTCAAGGCTATAGATCAGGGTCCCGTGTTTTCTGGGTTATGCAGCCCACATCACGCCCCACTCCCCCCCCCCCAGCCCAAGAGTTAAATGCTCAGTTCCGCTGAGAAACTCACGGGGTTGCCGCAGTTCTCTAAGGCCCGCTTGGGAATCTTTAGAAAGGTGGAAACTTTGGAACAGAGAAGTTGGACAGAGTTATCTCGGGGGGAGGGGGGCTGCGGGGGATACGGTCTGCTTCGGAGGCCCGTCCTGTATGCTTGGAAGGAAACCCCACTTGGCTTATCGCCAAGGAACCACCGCCTTCTCCCTTGGCCGAGCTCGCCCGGTTTGGGCTCTCGAAACAGGTTGCAAGCTTTCCACTGACACAAGTCTCTTTTCAGAGGGAGAGAAAGAGTGAAAAGAAGTGCAAGTGGGCTGCAGTTGAAGAGAGACTGAGCAACAGCCCTCTGGGTTCGCGCTGAAGCTTTCAAGGCACTGAACTCAAAAGTGTGTGAATCGTGAATTATTGGCGGCTGGGTGGAGTGGGGTGGAGGCTGCTAATCGGGGGGGGGAGTGGAAAATCTGAAAGTGCGTTTCTTTCTTGCCTTTGGGAGAATTAGGGGAAGGGGATACAGTGGGGTGGGGGAGGAGAGAGAGAGAAAGGAGACAGCCGGTCGCAGACGACTTGTTTCCAGCCACGAACCTAAGAGGGACGCATCCCATAAACTCTTTCGACTATTAACTACCCTCGAAGGGCTGCGAGTTACGTTTTAGCGCTCTAAAAATAACGGGCGGCGTCACACTGCTACTACTTCGCCTCCAGGGCTGGCTGCGCCGCGAAGTCGCAGCGTTTGCCGCGAAAGGGAGGGAGGTTCGCGTCCAGGGATTCGGTGGTTGTTGAAATCGGAAAGCCGAAGCTACCAGTTTAGAAACAAATGCCCAGCACTGTAGCCTTGTTAGAAAACAATCTTCTAGATAAAATGAGGTTGGGACGGAGAGAAAGTGTCTTTAAGAGGTGCGTGTGTGTGTGTGTAACATAAGAAAGTGAAGCCTTGCATGAATCCAATATTTCAACAGAACCAAAAATGAACTTTTTCCCTACTACCTTCTTGGAGAGTAATAGAAAAAAACCTTGCTTAGGCATCACTTGCATTGCTTTGGTTTGGCGGGTTTTAAGGCAGGTGCTGGGATTAAATCAGAAAATAAGGTATCAGTCCAGGCTGTCTCTCTCTCTCTCTCTCCTCTTTCCGGCACTTATTGCCAAAAGCTGCCCAAAAAGGATGCAAACGTTGGCCCCGCAGATGTGCTAGGTTGAATCATTCACACAATTGATCCGTGTGCCATAGAAAGGCAGTGTCCTGGCAAAAGTTATCTATTGCAGCGACTGAAAAGAGGGAACTTTTGAAAGTAGAAATCACCCTGGACTGGAAGGGAAGGAAAGGTGGAGTAACCTGGAAGTAAATTCCACCGAGGCGACTTGCTTCTTTTTAACATAGAGTGACCAGTAGAGTGAATTTATTTCTCCCGTAGACTTATACAAAACTTGGTAAATCGTGTGTAAGTAGTTATTTCTGCTCAAGGGAAAGTTTTTAAACTTTCTGGTTAACTCGCAGATAGTGGCTGAAATAGTAGATGGCTAATCTTGATTATTTTTCTCTTAATAAAATTGAGACAACCAACATAGAGGCATTTCTTTGGGCTCCGCAACACTTTAACTGAGCACAGATTTTTAGGGCAAATAACAGTACCACATTTTTCTTCACTGTTCCTCTCTCTTGTCTATGGAGGTTCTCATTCATACAGGGCTTGCTTGTCCCAAAGGTGCTTTTTTCAAGAGGCAGCTGGACTTTTTTTTGTTTTTCTTTGAAGACGTTTTGCTTCTCATCCAAGACATTGAAGACCTAGGATGAGAAGCGAAAGGTCTTCAAGGAAAAAGAAGGAAGCCCAGTTGCCTCTTGAAAAAGCACCTTTGGGTTTCCTATCTCTTCTTCATAGAAGATAGAGCAAATTAACCCAAAGACAAGGTCTCAGCCTGGATTTAGGGGGGAACGTCTCGTTTTTTCCCCTCAATCACTGAGACTATAATTAATTTTTATGGCTGGGTTTGTTGGAGAGGTAGTAAATCCTCCCGATTCGAGCATCCAAACCGAACAGCAGCAGAGATCTTCACTGCTTGCCTAAAATCCGTCCGGATCAAGGGATTGCAACCGTCCCATTTCTCTCCCTCTTTCTCTCTCTTGCAGAAAATTTGCAAAAAACCGGTCGCTGCAACACCCGCTTTATCCCAGGACCTCCCTTGTCTCCCGCAGGCCAAAAAGTAAGGCGCTCAGAGGCGTCAACGCCCTTGTCTGACTTCCCAGCGCTGTCCTCCAATCTCACCAAGACGGTCGTTTGGCTTTACCCAAGAGAAACCGAACCCCCTTTTTTGTGGGACGTGAAGGCCAAGTTTTGAAACCACTAAATTCTGCTCCTCCCTCCCTCCCCAAATAAAAGGCGAAGTGAAGGCGAAGAACAGCCCCCCGCCTTTAAGTCTTCTTTCTTTCCTTCATTTCTGCCTTTAAATTCTAGGGCAGCGTGTGAATTTAGTTCAAAAGACCAAACTGGAATCCCGGGGACTCAACCTACAAGGGAGGGGGCTTTTCTCTCTCCTCTCTCTCTTTCCTGGCCTGGTTGCCTGACTCTGGCCTTCACTCGGTTGGGTCTCCGTCGGGGTGGGAAAAAGATTCTGAGGAGGTACAGACGTCGAGGAGTTCAAAGAGTTGGAGTGGCTCTTCAGAGCCTGGGAGACCTCCTGGGGAAGGTTGGGGTTTGACTCGGCTTAGCCGTCCTCCCTAGGACATCCGTTGCATCCCCTCCGTTCCCATTGACTTCAATGGAGGAATCTGCGTCGGTTGCCTTTTAGAACCGTAAACAATACACACACACAAAAAATTGGTAAAGAGGGAGGAGGGGGCAAGGGAGGGAAAGAAAAGACCGCTCTGCCCGCCCCTCTTCCAGGGTCCCCTTCTTGTTTAGCCCTCCCGCTGGTGAGAAGGGGTGTCTAAACTTTTATTTTATTTTATTTTTGCAGGCCTCACCCCCCCCCGCCCCTCCCGCCTCCCTTTTCTCTCATCCCACCTGCTACCCAGCCGTGGATAAAGTCGTTCTGGGTCGCTCTTCCGGGCAACCAAGGCTAACGTTAGCTGGAGAGTTTTCCAGAGCCCTTTTGTGTATTTGGATTTCTTTAGCACGGCAATTATAGTAACAGATTTTTCTCCTCTGTAAACACAAACGGGGGCTGGGGGGGGGGTGGTGTGGAGGAGGAGGAGGAGGAGGAAACTTCTCCATCATGTTTTTGATTACTATTTTTGAAATCACGGTGCAAACAGCGAACTGAGCCATTGCATTATTTTGTAACCCGAGAAACACTAAGCAAATCAAAGTGTCCTCCCGGGGGCCTCTCTCTCTCTCTCTCTCTCTCTCTCTCTCTCTCTCTCTCGTGCGCACGTCTTGTGTTGAAATCGTTGGCACTTCGTCTCTCTCTCTCTCTCTCTCTCTCTCTCTCTCTCACACACACACACACACACACACACACACACCGCCCCTCTCGCCCTTCAACTATAACTCCAGAGGGGTTTCCTACAGAACTTTTAGATTAAGGACGTTCTGGTAGGGTTTTACCCTCCCGTGCAAGGTTTTAGCCACCCCGCAAATCACAGGCACACAATCCTCTCGAAAGCGTGGCTCTCAACGGGCGCGATATCTAGCCTGCTATAGAAGGTATCTGACCTGACTTCTCCTGCCGAAATAAACCGTTTGCAAATAAATAAATAAATAAATAAACAAACAAATAAAATACACATCTTTTCACTCGGACGCATATTTGGTCCTCCTGTTTTGAGAGCTGGGAGTCACAACAGGCAGAGCTGTCAACCCTTTGATGTGGGCCAACCATTTCTAAGGGCGGGAAGGAACCCGATCCCGAAGCTTGGCATCTGCTCCTTAAATAGCATGTTGAGAGGGGTGTGTGTGTGTGTGTGTGTGTGTGTTAGCTGCAGCATCTCTTACTTGACCGGCAGCTCAGACTTTTTATCGATCTGTTTCTTTACAAGAGGGTCGCTGGGTGTGGCCGCCCCGCCCCGCATCCCGCCTGCAACCAGAACGCTTTCACTTGCCAGTGGGTTCCAGTTACAATTTAAAGCCCCTGAAAAAGTTGGAGACACACGGTTTGCAAAGGCCGTTGGCTCTACTTTTCAAATATCTTCCCGCTAGTTCAGAAAGCTCTCAGGAGGACTAGGACCACCCCGACTCTCTCTCTCTCTCCCCTCCCTCCCTCTCTCTCACTTTCTCTTCTCCCTCCCTCCCTCCTTCCCTGCACAGGACACTGGGCACCAAGAGACCCCTTTCTTTCTTTCTTTCTTTCTTTCTTTCTTTCTTTCTTTCTTTCTTTCTTTCTTTCTTTCTTTCTCTTTCCCTTTCTTTCTTTCTTTCTCTCCTCTCTCCCTCTTTCTTTCTTTCTTTTTCTTCCTTCCTTCCTTCTTTCCTTCCCTCCCTCTCCTTCCTTCCTCCCTCCCTCCCTCCTTCTTTTCTTTCTTTCTTTCTTTCTTTCTTTCTTTCTTTCTTTCTATCTTCCTTCCTTCCTTCCTGTCTGTCTGTCTGTCTGTCTGTCTTTCCCTCTTTCTTTCCTTCCTTTCTTCCTTCTTTTTTTAACACTTCCTGCTTACTACCTAGGAATAATACTTCCAATTTTTAAAAGCTACATTAAGCAAAGAGTCCCACAAAAGTGTAGGACTAAAAGGAACTTCCAGAGTCAGAAGCAGTCTTCCTCTAAGTATGTAATCCTTTTCCCCAGCATGCTGTTTCTTGGGTTAACTTGGGTCTGACTGCTTTGTGACTTAATACCAGCCAAAAATAGCAGAATTTTGGCTTTTACTTTTCAACCTCAACCTTTTCAACGTTTGTGTGTGTGTGTGTGTGTGTGTGTGGAAGAGAGAAAGAGAAAGAGAGAGAGAGGGAAAGAAGGAGGGGTGGGGGTTGTGGGGGGCTGAAACCTGCAAATATAGGAAGGAAATCTGGCCCCTTCGGTCACCCATCTACGAGAGATCCCACTCACAGTACCAAGCACCTTTATTAGCCGAGGGGCCAACGAAGGAGGCTTATTTATGAACAAAGTGGGGATAAATAAGCCCAATGGGGAGGCTCGGGTTCAATGTCTTCCTCGTTCCACACACAAACATTAACCCTCCCCCTGTAACGTGTGTTAAATCCGGAAGCCGGACCTTGACCGTCCTGGGGTCTGACCGGCTTGTTCCTCAGTCACAGATCCCAAAAGTCGCAGATTTTCCTGGCAAACGAGGCCGGCTATTGGGAAGGGCCGGCCGGAATCCCTGGGACAGTGGTTCCTAGCCATTTAGGGTCTTAGAGGGGTGGGTGGGTGGGATGTTCCTCCACTGGCTTCCCTGGCAGTATAAGCCCTCTTGCGTTCAAAGGGCTTTGCCTCGGCCTTATAGGATCGCCCTGTAAGCCACCGATGGCTTTGTTTGTGTAATTGAGTCCAAAAAAGCACATAGGAACAGTATGTAGATAGTTAGTCTAATTGCTTAGAGGAATGTAATTGGCGTTATATTTTTCCTGTAGCAGTGTGTGTGTATACCTCTTCTCCCTTGATAAATATATATTTAAACCGAAGTCCTCCCCTGCCTGTCTCGACATGTTCTTATGTTTTGAAGAATGGGAGAGGAACAACAAACCTATTACAATAGTCACCCCATCTGATTAGGCGTGTAATATTTTCTGTTTGCGCCTTTTACCCTTGAAAACAAATGGCTCCCCGGCTCCCCACCAATCTTTCTTTCGCATTTCGAAAACCTTTGGCTGTAAGTAGGTGGGCTTTTTTTTTTAAACCCCCCCTCTTTGCTCACCCCCTCCCTCATCCCCATCCAATCCCCAGCACCACCGTTGCCAAAAGAACCGAATTCTATTTATAAATGTTAGGGAAGTGTAAATTCTGGTTAATTCTTTCATGCTAACCCCCATGTGTTTTTTTTAGGATGTGCTTTTCTTCTTGGGGGAGGCTGCCTGTCAGGCCTGCGTTTTGGCCTGCCACACTTTCAGCTATTCTATTATGCATGTTATATTGTGGGTAGATGGGAGGG
>JANHFT010003739.1:98429-111513 GCA_032467955.1 Pseudoxenodon macrops
AGCAAGACGTGCCGCCGTCTCGTTGGGCTGGCCGGTGCCCCTGTTTCCGCACCGGGGGGAGAGTTAGCGATCGGGGGGAGAGAGAGAAAGGAGGGGGGCTCGCCTCCAGAAAGACCCGAAGGGAAGGGCCGAGAGAGAAGGAGGGGAGGGGGGGGAGGAAGGAAAGCTTTTGGCTGCCACCCAACCTGGCTGAGAGAGAGAGAGAGAGAGAGAGAGAGAAAAGCTGGCTGTGAAAATAGGATGGTGGTTGGAGGTTGTCATAGGCCGAATGTGACGGGGCGGGGCTGAGAGACTCCGGCGTTGGACTGGGAACGCGCTGAGGAGAAGTTCCCGACGCCAGTTAGGAAACAGAACGTGAAGGCGGGGCTTTGGGGTGGTGGTGGTGGTGGTTCCTCCTGAGGGCCGGGAGACGCGCTCTTTCTTTCTTCCTGCCTGGCCGCCCTCCCGCTCCCTCGCACAGATGCACCGAATGATACCCCCCCCCCCCACACACACCCCTTGAGATTCCTGCCAACTGAAGGGATCGCTAGTCAGCAGGGCTGCGAAAACAGCTTTTTCTTCTTCTTTCCTAACTCTCTGCTCCGCGTTGTTTGCAGCCAAGGGGGCTCTTTTCCAAGCTCGGGGAATCGAGGGGAGGTGGGGGGGATCTGGCTTCCCTCTGCTTTGTCGCTCGGTGTGGTCGTTTATGCTTGAACAGAGTAAGAGACTGAAGACTCTGGGTCGCCCTTGAGGGTAGCCTGTGTCCGGCCGCTGAGCTTTCTTGTTTTTGTTTCCTCAAAAGGGCAGTAAGACAAACTTGGAGTTGCTGGGTGCTGGTTTGTGTATTTCCAAGCAACCTTATTGTTCCAGAAGGATCGGGTTGGATCTCTGAGGCCCACAATCTCAGCTGGTTCATTTCAGCTCACCAAAGTGAAATCTGTAAAAGCAATTAAAGTGGATTTAATTATTGGCCTAACTCCAACAAGCAAAGGAAATTGTTCGAATGTGTGGTGCATGTACACACAGGGACATCACTAGCCAAACCTTGTACTGTACAGTGTAGCTGCAGTCAGTGCATAAGTTTAAGACGACTTGGAGATTTTTAGATAAGTGTGTTTTAGGTTTCATATTTTCGGAAGCTGAGAATCTCCCTCTCTTTCCTCTTCACTGTTGGAAATCTTGACGCGTTTGCATTCCAAGGTACACGTTTTGTTGGTAATATTCAGAAATAATCTCTAAATCCTTAAAGATTCAAGGGACAATTATTTGTTATACAGAAATCTCTATGTATGAAGTTATGCAGACCTAGATGCACAAGAGAGAGAAAAGAACAACTTCCAAAGCACACTTTGTAACAAAAAGCTGGTATCTTTGATTGAAATGTTCAAGAAAGAAGACATTTGGAATGGTTCGGAATTTCTCTCCTTTTCACTTGGAGAGTATGCTGAACAGTTAGTTACATGACAGTTAGTTAATTCTAAACAGCAAATCTTTCATAGCATGAAACTTCAGACTGGAAGCTGGAAAGAAATGCAAAAGCTTAATAAAAGTAAGAATCTAGCCTTCTTTGTAACATTTCAAACCAAATTTTTCTGAATTCCCTCTCTGACAGACCCATAATTCTATGAATTGGAGTGCTACACAATCTTCTCCTGGATTGTCTGAATCCAAAGCAGAGTGTCATTTCCATTAGTATAGGATCAATTCCCTGGGAATTGCCATGTCAGAGAGGGCCTTTCCCCTGTTAAATTGCAGTGTTCTGCACTCATCACCTGAGCCAGCAGAAAGCTAAAGCAAAATGTATTTGGGGGGTCTTCATTGCTGACCCCTAACCTGCCCCTGTATAGCTTTTGTTCTCAGTCTTCAAGATAACAAATTTAGCTTATACACCCAGTGTAGCTACTATTGGGTGATGCAGCTTAACAGAGTAACAGAGTTGGAAGGGACCTTCCCATCAGAAGCCCTCCTAGTTAGAAGCTTAAGAGACAAACTTCTATTTTAACACCAGTACAATTAAGGATGATTTAAGTCTGCATCATCACTTATAGGCAGGACATTGATAAGGGCCAAATTATGAGCCCATGGCAGAAAAAAATGTTATCATAATACGTTTGTACCATGATTACATGAACATGACCTTAAAAGACTTTAAAAACACTGCCTTTATGGCAGTGTTTCCTACATCTTAGCAACTTTAAGACGTGTCGACTTCAACTCCCATAATTTCCTAGCTAGCCATGTTTCATGCTTCCCCAGCTTCCCCATGATGGCTGGGGAAATCGGGGAATTGAAGTCCACACAACTTAAAAGTTGCCAAGGTTGAAAAACACTTCTTTAGGCTGTTTTGGCCAAAGTATTTCAATGGAAGTGCGAAGAGGAAGTTATAATAGTTCAGCTAAAAAAACCAAAAGAACCACTTGCTTCTAAAGGAAGGAAGGGAGCAGGAAGGGTTAAATCAACACCCCTTACCAAGTGAATCCTGTTATGAAGCCAACTAAAAGGTAATCCAAAACCCTGCATATGCTTTCAAGTTCTCCATCTTTGCTTACCCTCCATCTTTGCTTACCCTCAAAAGCAAACCAACCAGTGGTGGATTTCATTTTTTTTTACTACTGGTTCTGTCGGCATGGCTTGGTGGACATGACATGGCTTGGTGGGCGTGGCTTGATGGGTATGACGGGAAAGTTACTGCAAAATCTCCATTTCCTTCCAATCAGCTGGGACTCGGGAAGCAGAGAATAAATGAAGGTGAGGTCAGTCAGGTGGTATTTACCGGTTCTCCAAACTACTCAAAATTTCAACTACCGGTTCTCCAGAACTGGTCAGAGCCTGCTGCATCCCACCTCTGAAACCATCCAGCGGGAGGGGCAAGAGAAGAAGGGCTGGTATGGATGCCAGGAGATCTTGCAATTGGACTGTGAGGCTCAATTGAGAGGATATTTTTCAAAAAGACTATGGTAAGGTCTTATAATGACCTCAAGCTACAGTTCCATTGTCTCTAGGCTGAGGGATGGGTGGAGGATGAAGAAGTAAACAAAGCATTGGCCTCACCGCTGATTATTACAGATATGATATGGAAGCTGAACTGAAAAGCTGTGGTCAGCTGATATCCCAAACAAATCAACTCCAGGGAGTTTGTATGCCACTTCTTGTCCTCAAAGTGGGCCCTGAGCAAGCATGTGACTTTGTGGCAACTTTGTGGCTCGAGACCTCGTTCCTACTGATGCTGCCTCATATGTCGCTTGCAGTTTTGTCCTTTCGCTCATGTGGTTTTCATTTGCTAACCCTGCAGTGCAGCTTTAGGCCCCTGTCCTGCTTTTGTCCCAGCAAAATGGTGGTGTTTCTTATATCCAAATTTCCTATGGGCCGTGCATGGGATATTGCTTCAAGGCTTATCCATTTCCAATCAGAGCTGACATTGGTTCCTCTATTTTCTGTGGCCCAAGTCTCTCATCTAGAAGGGCAAATAAAATTTCTGTCTGTCTGCTCCTGGGCATCTGATTCCAACAGTACCTGGTCCAGGGAGTTTGAGATTCTTCCCCTCCACCCCAGAGGTGGGATTCAACCAGTTCGGGCTGGTTTAGGCAAACTGGATGTTAATTTTAATCTGGTTCGCCGAACTGGTAGTTCCAAGGACTGGCTGACCCCGGCTGCCCTGTCCTGCCCCTCCCAGGAGTCTCCACATGGCCCGTTTTGGATGCCAGGTAAATGCAGGGCCCATGCAGAGGCTGTGGGAGGATGAAAAATGGGCCTACTGGAAGTCTGGAAATGGGCCCGTTTCTGGCCTCTGAAGGGGTTCCGGAGCCCAGGGGAAGCCATTTTTCGCCTCCCGGAGGATTGAGGAAAGTCTCCGGAACCTGGGAAGGGTGAAAACGCTCCCTGCCATGATGCAGGAGGCAGAGTAGGCCACGCTCCCATGGCCATGCCTACCCAGCAACCAGGCAGCAAACCGGTTGCTACAATTTTCAATCTCACCCCTGCCCCACCCCCATTCATTTCTTTCTGATAGTTAGTCTAAACTTTGATGTCAATTCCAAAAGAGCCAGGAATTGAAACTGAAATCCAAAAGAGTCGGGGGTTGAAACTGAACGCAGTCTTGAATGAGAGATGTGATCAATGACTATGTCTACAACACCATTTGGTGGCTAATACCTTAATAATAGTGATTTGCTTTATTGTTGTTGTGGTTGTTGAACTTTTTTAATTGCTTTAAATCATATCCCCATTTTGTTTTTTCCCTTTAAAAAACAGAAGTCAGAAAATGAGTATAGTGAAGACATCCCCAGGGGCCTCGTATGCCAAAATGGACCAAATTCTTTTCAAAAATAAATATTCTTTGAATACCATTTTCTAGGACAGAACAACCTTGGAGGGTAGTTGCTGTTTTGCCTATTCTTTATAGACGTATCAGAAGCATCTGGCTTCCTGGAATTGGACTCCATGGCTCCTTGGACTGATTTATTCTTTACTGTCTCATTGGCCATATGTTTGGAGTCAGTATCCCTGTTGCTGGAGGCAAACAATGTGGCAGGCCGATTGACTTCATGCCAAGCTTGCTAATTTTCAAAAGCAGCTGGCCGCTCATTCCTGTCCACAGAACATTGGACTTTAAGCCAGCAAGACTATTCTTATGGTTGGATGCTACAGCTCCTCATCCTGTTTCATCTTTCAAACATTTCCAGTTCTTTCTTAAGCATGCTTTCCTAGGCCTTTACTCCTGCATTTTGGCCTGCCACTCTACTCGAGACATAGACAAAAGCCTCATTGGCTTCTACCTACCCAATGACAACTGCAAGATTTAAATCAGTGGTGGGATTCAAATTTCTTTACTACTGGTTCTGTGGCCATGGCTTGGTAGGCGTTGTGTGGCTTGGTTGGCATGGCTTGGTGGGCATGGCAGGGGAAAGATATTGTAAAATCTCCATTTCCTCCCAATCAGCTGGGACTCAAGGCAGAGAATAGATGGGGGTGGGGCCAGTCAGAGGTGGTATTTACCAGTTCTCCGAACTACTCAAAATTTCCACTACTGCTTCTCCAGAACTGGTCAGTACCTGCTGAATCCCAACTCTGATTTAAATCCATTTTGCCAGGTTGCCTGGTAAGCTTCTTTCATTTCAGCCTTGCAATAAATCTGGGAGGGAAATTGGACTGAGAGAAAGAGACTCAACAATGAGTTCTAAGGCTGAGAATGGGCTAGAACCTGGGTTTTCCACATGCTAGTTCAACATCAACTCCTTCACCCAGTTTTAACTTTTATATGGTGAGCATACTTTGCAAGTTCAATGGATTAACATCAAGAGAGCTTACATTCACATAATAATGGACCCAATCATTGTATTTTCTTCTTTATTAGATTTTTATATCACCTTTATTACTTTATAAGTAACTCAATGCAGAAAACATATATAATATTCCTTTCTCCTGTTTTCTGTACAAGAAACAACCTTGTGATGGGAGATGGGATCAGTCTGAGAGAAAAAGATTGGTCTAACAGTAGATGTCTGAGTTTCTAGGTTAGAAGGCTGAAGGTCTCTATCAGAAGCCTTCTGGCCCTTTATACACTAAGCCCATCCCCTAGGGTTTTTTTTGGGGGGTGTCCTGCTAGTTTTTGCTGCCATGGCCTGTCTTTCAGGGATACCTCATCTATATATGGGAAAAGGAGGACTTTGATAATCTGTATTGCCTTTCTGGTGATAAAAATATGTAAAGAGTAATGCAAATAATTTAAATAGTACCTCTTCCTGCCTACATAGTAGGAAGGATTCAATTTTTCCTTTAGAAGGAAAGAGATTTTTAAAAAAGATTTTAAAAGATACACTTTACTTAAAAAAATTTTTTTTTGAATGTTTCCTTTCCTTTAAAATAAAAGCATTAAAACATAAACATCAAGTGCTAGAGAAAATAAAATTGGAGCTGCCCAAATCATCTTTTCCTCTTAAAACTAAATGTAAAATAATACAAGGCACTGGCCAAAATGCAAGATAGTTCTAGACTGCTAGAAATAGAGCAGCTCCTACCAGAATCTCATAAGAGACAGAAATTCCAAATTGTATTAGAAACTGCAAGGAGATTCTATGGGCAAGATAATATTTAGTGATTACCAAAGGCTCTGTCCTGGAGGAATCAAGATGTCAACACATCTTGGTGATTTTGTCATCAAAATGCTATGCAAATTGATCACGGAATAGGTTATGGGTTATTATGGGATATTTACCTCTACAGTGCCAGAATGTTTGATATGGAGTGAAGATCAAGGAATTGAATATAATAGGATGGGCAACCTAGGGGGTGGGGTCCAGTTGTTTGTATAAATATGTTCTGGAATTATAACAATTAGAAGTTGGCAATAACAAAAGGGATGCCAGTTGTTAAACTTTGTTTAATAATAATTCTGGAATTCCAAAGCTTTATTTCCACGCATTATATAAAAAAAACACATTTTTCTTCTTTAAAAAAGAAAAGAAAACTGAAACCCTAATTTCATAAACTAATCATGCAGATGAACTGATAATAATGGAAGAAAGAATTGGTGTAATCAAATGCAAATGGTTCTGCTTGGGCAGAACAAGGGAAATTATCATAGATGTAGTCAAGATGAACTTATATCTTATTGACTTCAGTGGACTAATCTGGCCATAACTAAATATAGATCTTAGACTTGATCAAATTATTTTCAATTTTTTTCTTCATTACTCCTGGATGTCCTATAGGATAAAGGAAAGCTATATCCCTTAATATCTAGGTTTCCATCTACATCGGTCTATATTTGTATCTGTATCGTCTATCATGAAACTGGTTGGGGTAAAGATATGGGAAGTGGCTGTATTCTGTTTCCACACTTTTTATGAGAGAAATTTTGTTGTCTTTCTCAGGACTTTGTTTTGGATGGTACAATCCAATTTCTCCACCTTTCTGTTTCCTGAAGAATTGTGGCAAGGTCAGTCCAATTGATGGGAGTCTCATCTTCTTCTTTTTTAACAAAGCATATGCACAATGCATATACAACAAAATTTTCTACATGCAAAGCTTGGCTTCTGTGATTAAAAGGCTTTTCTATTGCTTTAATGGAAGGCTTCATTCAAAACTTTACCAAAGCAACATACTCCTCCGTACTCCTGAAAGATGTCTCCGTGTTTCCTGTCCATGTACAGAGCAGCTTTGTCCCAACCCTTTCACCATGTAATCCTCAAGCATATCCTTAGTTTTTCAGCTCCACAATTCAATGGCAGTGGATTACTTGTACAGGAGAAACAAACTACTAAAGTAGCACTTGAATCTGTCCTATTTGGCAATGGAACTGCAATTGCTTTGTTTCAATCTCTGGCTACTGAACTGTAAATGTCCATCAAAGTAGTGTTTTTAAGGGCTTTTCCATGCTGCCTCCTTAACCTACCAGACACTTATGTTTACATCTGCTGCAATGAAGCCAGCTTGAGAAGTCCATTTTCAGATTTCTGATTTGGCCAAGAGAATGACCATGTATTCTGTCTCAGCTATGCTTAATATGATCCTTAAAGATGGGTTCACAGGATTTCCAGGCCAGGAAAGCAAGTTTTGCTTCAGGGATGTTTATAGGAAATACACAGGGTCAAAAGAGGAATTAAGATGGCAGCCAGGATGGTGCAATTGAAGTACTTCCTGTTCTTTTTTAAAAATGTGGATGCTCCTGCACCAGTTGTCTTCTTTTGCATTGACAGGTCTTTGAGAACATGTATATTTCAACTTATGTGACTCCAGTAGTGGGCTGCTACTGGTTCTCCCGTAATCTAAGAACCGGTAGCAACGGCGACAGCAGGCTCCACCCACCTGCCCCGACATCATCACGGACGATCTGCACATGTGCAGAAGCATGGTACATGTGCACATTCACAACCCAAACCAGTAACGGAAGGTAAGTAAAACCCACTCCTGTGTATCTCCCTCTCTGTTTAGCACTTTGTACCTTTGCGATACAGCCAGTGATGTAGGCCAGTGAAAAGACAAAACTAGGCAATTTTATCATGTCTCTTGAACTAGAAGAAACAACTGGCAGACATCTTCTCAACTTCATCAGTGATAGAAAGAAGTCCATGACTCCACCACTGAGGTGTTGTTTTAAAGGTTCAATGGTTGAGGCAGAGTCCTGCTGAACAAAATAGTTGTGGAGGGCAGTTCCCAGTAACTAAAGCTGAGAGGCCAAACAGTGCATTCCAGCCATTTGGATGAATGGCTATAATGAAACAGCTACAGGTACTTGTTTTGGCAGAAGTCAGAAAACACGACTTTTGATATCTAACAGGAAAAGATAGGAGGAAGTTGACTTCCCAATGGATTCGGGACAAGAATGGATTATGCATTTTTGCTCTTGAGCAATAGCAAAAGTGACCTGTACTGAACCTGAAGAATCTGGCAAGATGGGTCAGTTCTGAGACTGAATAAAAAGAGAAAAAAAAGTTGAAGAGGAGCCTTTATTAAAATGGAATGAGAAATCTGTAGCCTTGTCACATCTACACCCTCTTTTGGCCATGTCCATTTTCACCCTTGTCCCAAACATGTGCAGCTTTCAGGCTATTTCACAGGTTTCACCTGTGGCCCTCAAGAATGACAACTTTGCACATTCTTGCTTTTTTCCTCTTATTCCTGATCATAATCTTTTCCCCCCCTCTTGAAGAACAGAATAAAAGTCTCTGGGAAGCAAAGAGGAGCATGAAGTGGTTCTTTTGTTTTTGCTTTTTCTGTCCTGCCTAGGGTAGAATACTGACAATTCAGGGGTGGGGTTCAGCCTATTTGGACAGGTTCAGGCGTACCGGTTGCTCTTGCGATCAGCTGAGAGTAAACCAGTTCGCTCCGACAATCAGGTGGGCCCGCCTATCTCTGCGCTATACTGACCCATATTTCCTTTGTTTGAAGCCCAGCTGATAGGTGCAGCAGAGCGGATTGCCGTGCCTCAGCTGTTTGATTGCACTGGAGCTGCAGTAGAAAGTAAGTTTTAGAGCTGTTTTCAAATGCATCGTGCATGTGCGGGGCACCCGCTTGTGAACTGGTTGTTCACACATTGACTGACATGCTATGGGAAGAAATGCTTTGCTATATAAATTAATAACTTTATTGTTAGGCATCGTGACCCATCATGGACCATAAACACAGAGCTAACAAGTGTTACCTATTTATGATAATCCCTCAACTTTGAGCTATTGAACTTTGAGATGTAGCCTCACTTCCTTATTTCTATGGGTTGGGGCTCTTAGACCCAGCCCGAGGATATCATTCATTTGCATTCAATGCTTTCACTGAAGAAAGCATTTTGAAAAAACAAAAATCTGATCCTCAGAATTTAGTTGTAATCTAAGCATAATTATTTATACTTTACAGTTTGTTTTTCCATCACAAACAAGGGTCAATCAACATTTCAAAATATCTCACAACTGTACTCATTTTAATTTGAATGTATTCCTCTAACATTTGTGTGACTGTCCAAGAAAATCTGCGCTAGATAATAACAGGAATAAATTGTCCAAAGAATAGCAATTTCTTTAATCAAGGGAACATGATGATTAAATCAAAAGCTTTAGACAGGTCTTTTGATATCATCAATGTTCTTTTGTCTACTAATAATGACATATCGTTGATGAATTTTAAAAAGGCATTTACCATGGTGCACAATGTCTGAATCTAGACTGGAAAAAGGTCAGAACTGTATTTTTTACAATTAAACCCATTAACTGTAGCGTAGAAAGATTTTTCAAGTGATTTGGATTAAAATATATTAGTGGAATGTGAAAATACCTACCAAGAAAGATGCCATTTTTCAAAATATAGAAATACAAGTACCCTGCAATTTTACCATATCCCCCCACTCTGAGTCTGTAATGTTGTAATTGGAATAATCATAGCATAAATGAAATGATAAAAAGCAAAATAAGGTCATTCCATTCTACCTGCTTTTTTGAGATAGTTATAACGGGCAGCAATGGGCTCAGCTGAAGAAGCTGGACAAGAATGGTATGTTTCTCATAGCTCTTCAAAGGAACCTTGCTAGTTATATTAATCCTATACTTGAACTGTGAGATGGGTGACATATAAATGTAATAATAATAAAACAACAACAACATGCTATACATTCCATGTTTGCTGTCAATTATCAAAAGAAGAATCACCTGCTGAAGTTTTTTGGGAAAGTAATTTGAAATGGGACCTCTGTAGCGAAACATCAGAAGCTGCCTGGTATTCATTCATTCATTCATTCATTCATTCATTCATTCATTCATTCATTCATTCATTCATTCATTATTTTATTTATGTATTTATTTTATTTATTTATGCAATTTATATTGCCGCCTATTCACACATGGTGACTCAAGGTGGCTTACAGAATATAAAACCTCATATAAAAACAATAAAACTAATGAAAGAAGAGTCATATAAGAATTGAGATCTTTGAACTATGGTGCTGGAGAAGACTCTTGCGAGTCCCTTGGACTGGTGATTAAACTGGTCAGTCCTAGAGGAGATCAACCCTGACCTGCTCTTTAGAAGGCCAGATCCTGAAGATGAAACTCAAATTCTTTGGCCACCTAATGAGAAGGAAGTACTCACTGGAGAAGAGCCTAATGCTGAGAAAGATTGAGGGCAAAAGAAGAAGGGGATGACAGAGATTGAGGTGGTTGGAGAGAGTCACTGAAGCAGTAGGTGTGAGCTTAAATGGACTCCAGAGAATGGTAGAGGACAGGAAGGCCTGGAGGAACATTGTCCATTGGGATGGGTTGGACATGACTTCCCAACTAACAACAACAAAAAATAATAAATTCATATAATAAAATCATCTTCCACCCTGGTGACAGCACCTCACATGAGCCATTTAATGGGCTCCACCCCGCATCCTTTAAAAAAAATGTTTAAAAGGTATTTGGCTTTGCAACTGCAATTCACTTCATCAGATGTAAAAAGTGGCTAAACTGAGGTGGGATTTGAACTGAGGGTGGAGGGAGGAGAAAGGGAAGGGAAGACAGATTGGTTATGCAGGAGCAGGTGACATATGAGACAGATTACCAGTACCTTCTCAATTAAGTGCTATACTCTGTTAAAAAGCTATTTGCATATTGAGACCTTCCAAGATTGCCTGAAACCTTTTGATTTATACTAGTTCAGTAACCTCTCATTCTGCAGTGGAGTTTAAGGTCCGTTGTTCCAAAATAGTCACTTTGAGGTTGCCCTGAAGCGTCATGGAAGCTTAAATATTCTCATACTTGGTCCATGTTTGAATCCTAACATCAGATTTATGTCCATTAATTCTTTTGTGCAAAGTTTGTCCTATTTGCTTTCTTGACCTCAAAGAAACTGTTTTGGAAAAGGAATGGAGAGACTCAAGAGGAGGAAGGGAAAGAGAAAACATGGAAGGGAGTAAAGTAAAGGCTATGGCTGGTGAGACAGAGTGGCTCAGCTAGAGAGGGACATTATATAAAGACATGTTAACCATTTCCTAAGGGCATCAAATATAGTAATTCATTAAGCAAGTGCTTTTTGGAAAGGTGGGAGGAAGAGTCTTAGAACTTAGAACTTGCTGTGTAGCAAGTCCTTGACTTACAACAGTTCATTTAGTGACTGTTCAAAATTACAACAACACTGAAAAAAGTGGCTTTTATCCACTTTTCACACTTACGACCATTACAGCATGTGATTCAAAATGCTTGACAACCGACTCATATTTATGACGGCTGCAGTGTCCCAAGGTTGTATGATCACATTTTGCGACCTTCTGACAGTGGGGAAGCCAGATTCCCTTAACAATTGTGTTACTAATCACTGCAGCGATTCACTCAACAACTGTGGCAAAATGGGGCAAAACTTACTTAATAAATGTCTCACTTAGCAACAGAAAGTTTGGGCACAATTGTGATTGTAAATCGAGAACTACCTGTATAATTCTTTGCACTGTTATGCAAATCAGTTATAGTGTTTGAGGCTTCCTCCTTGTGAGCAATAAAGAGTCTAATCCAGCCAAATTATGACTTCAGGGCTGAATTAAAGTTAAATGTCTGGAGACCTGCCAAGCTGGAGTGTGAATCCTGATGCACTGTAGTGGTTCTTCTGCTGAACAGAAGGGGCCTACCAGGCTCTAAATCGAGTTCAATGGAATAAGTGCTGAAAATGATGTCATTGACATGTCTCATCTTTTTCTTTTTATGGCCAGGAATAAATAGTGGCATCATTTGGGATAAATGATCTGCAGTATTCAATTAAATCAATCTTACCATAGCAGCAATCACTTACTGTATTTTTCGGAGTATAAGATGCACCTGAGTATAAGACGCACTTGAGTTTTTGAGGAGGAAAATAGGGGGGAAAATCTGCCTAGCAGTTATTCACCTGGCTAGCGTCCTTAGTCTGGTCAACTTCAGCATATTATTTTATCCCCTGATTAGTGCTGAAAAAAAGCTTTTAAAACACAGCTGATAGTGAGAAGCAATGAAAAAAGCCTGCAAAGACTTAGGGCTGAAAAAAAGTTTCTTTGGAGGGAATTGTGATGAAAAAAGCCTGCAAAGGTTGCTTCACTCTTCACTCACCTCGTTAGGTCTAAAAAAAGCTTTGTAAAAGCTACATTCAGAGTATAAACCACATCCACATTATCAGCCTCTTATACTCTGAAAAACATGGTAACTTAGTTAACTATCATCCCAAAATTTGAGATATGATCACATGTTGATGTATCTTGTTTAAGAATGGAATACTGGAGATACATTGGACATATCAAGTAGGCTGATGTTTATTTTTAAAGCAAAGCCCATCTGAGAACTTCTTTTAGACTGTAATAAATAATGAAAATGACCTTGAAGGACAGAGAAAAGGTCTATTAGCAAAGCAACCAGGTCAAGAAAGGGGTTTACAAAGACACCTCAGATAGCTTTTCTCCCCACCTGAAAGTCTTAACAAAGATTAAAGAGGGAGTAAACATATCATAATCAGACTTTCTGTGACTATAGCTGTTCTAAAAACAGCTTTAGATCAGCATGGTGTTTGTTTCTTGGTCTAGTCCAGGGGTGGGCTGCTGGAGGTTTGCAGGGGTTCAGGAGAAGCTCTAGCTAAGATTCTGTGCAGTTCAGAGAACCGCCAAATCCCACTCCTGCCC
>JANHFT010003739.1:111613-124942 GCA_032467955.1 Pseudoxenodon macrops
AGAAGTCCCCATGTGGCCCATTTTGGATGCAGGTAAGTGCAGGGCGAATGTGGAGGCTCAGGGAGGGTGAAAAACAGGCCTACCAGAAGGCCAGAAATGGGCCCGTTTCTAGCCTTCAGAGGGCCTCGAGAGCCAGGGAGGCCATTTTTGCCCTCCCGGAGGCTCGAAAAAAGTATCTGGAGCCAGGGAAGGCAAAAACACACACCCCCGCCATGGTGCAGGAGGCCAACTAGGCCATGTCCATATCTACCCAGCAAAACCAGGTAGAGAACCCCTTGCTAAAAATTTTGAAGCCCACCCCTGGTCTAGTCTACCTGATAGGACTGAAATAGACTCATTACACCAGTGATGTCAAATTGGTGGCCCATGGGCCAGATGCGTCATGCGCAGGCCACGCTCATCCCAGCTCCACGGAAGGGAAAAACATCACGATACATCACATGATGGCAACGTGATGCCGCAAACCTGTACACCACACTAATCCAACAAATGATTCTTTTCTAACAACTGTTATATACAGTATGAGACACAAGAAACAATGAAGCATACGTATGCTAAGCCTCTGCTTGTGGAGGCTTTACAAGTAGAAAAGAATCATAATAACTAGTCAAGCAGCTACTGAAACTATAAAATTGAATCTGCAATAATTAAATCATAATGGATCTGAAAATTCAATCTAAGTCATGAAGACCGGCAGATGATTTAATCTACCATGAAAGACCAGCAAATTGCTAATTATTTAGTCTACCGTTATTATGCCAGGGCAGGGAAGATGTGCTTGTAAAATCCCACTAGATTGGAAGAGAGCAAAAATGAACCCACACTTGAAAAAAAAGAAAGGGGAATGTACTAGAAAATTAGACACCTATGAGCTTGATATCTGCTCGGCAAGATCTTTAAACAGGTTATCAAGTAGCATTTTTGTGAGTGCTTGGATAGGGAAATTACAATTAAGAAGAGGCAACAAATTATGCTAGACTATCCATATCTTCTCTTATAGCTTAATAATTCAGGTGAATGTTGTAGATACAACACTCAGATCCAGGTACACTGTAAATATCTGAGCGCCTTATGGACTTCTAGCAGTGGCGCTAGAGAAGAAATAGTATTTTCTCCATTTATATCACGAAGTAGACTTTAATATGAATTCAACATGGTGTTCATTTGGAGTTCTCACTTTCCACCATTTTACTCTGGGGTATTATTCACCCCAATTCACATGGTAGGGAGATTTTTTGTCTGGGCAATTTGGGCATAGAGTAAATTGAGCTGAACTTAAATTACATTTCTCCACAGAAAACAATCCTAAAACCCATTAGCAAACCACTTGGTTCCATCTGTCTCAGGAGATGGACAATTCCATCTGGTCTTTCCCTTTTGTAGAGAATCTGTGGAGAAAAACTGTGCAATGGAATGGCTAAATGATTGATAGCAGAAGTGAGAAATGATGGAAGAGGGGAACGCCATTTGAGGAACATGGTAGATTGGGAAATCTTGAAGAGAATATTTGAATACTTCTATTATTTGTACTAGTGTTGAGGTGTGGAAAGATTATTTAGACAAATAGGCATGTAATTGTATTAATTCCTATTGTTTTGATCTGGGTTCAAAAGCCAGAGTTTGAAAGAATTGTGGCAAGAATATGAAAAGCACCTTATAGTGCTTTCTGCAAATAGGTTCATACATTTTGCTCAAACAGAGTGTAGCTTATTTGCTTTTCAATTACTGATTTGCATACATAAACTAGAGGCCCTGCCTGATCAGGTCTATAGTTTTGTGGGTGATGGTTGCTTACAGGGTCTTTATAGCTCTGTGAGAAATGTGGAACCAGTTCTTCTGGGGTCAAATTCAGCTAGGTAACTAATATCCAGTTACTGTAATGTCTATGTTCTGAGCATGCCTTTGTGTCACTCCCACTAGGTAGACTAGACCAGGAAATCAACTTCACAGGAAAGCTAAAACTACTATTATTGAGACTGGCTGTAATAACAGAAGCTTGCAAGACTGATTGTGCAGAATCACCTCCTCCTTCTCATAGTTGTGTGAATTAGGGAGGTGAATGTCTGCGCTGCTTCTGAATGATCTCATTGCTGTGGACTTGAAAGACATTTCAGTCTTTTTCTCTTAAGTTACAGTTCTTGGGTATTTCTATCAAAGTCATCTTCCTTGCTTTTTACAGTCTGAGATAATCATCTAAATTTAAGATAGTTTTACTACTCTCTAGTGAGTGTAAGTGAGTGTGACTGTAAATGGCTTTGGAAGGCAAACTAAAGACTTATTAAAATGCAAAGGAAAATCTCCTCCTTCTCTCCAGAATTTAATATTAAAAAAACACCAGCATTTACAGTAACAGTAACAGAGTTGGAAGGCACCTTGGAGGTCATCTAGCCCAACCCCCTGCTCACGCAGGAGATCTATACTAGGGATTCGAACCGCCGAACTACCGAGCTTTCTGATCGACAATCTCAATGTCTTAGCCATTGAGCCTTATGGTAACATCAGAATTGGAAGAAACCTTAAAGATCGTCTAATGTCTACCCTGTGCAGAAATTGCTACTACAGCATCTTTGAGAAAGATCTACCCAGACTTTATTTAAACATCTCCTCTACAGGAATCAAATATTTTCAGGCCTTAATCTTGGGAGAATGGATGAGGGAAATCTCTCACTTTCCTGAGAAAGATATTGTTTTTGGAACTTCCCTTTAAGATCAATATTTGCATATTTGCAAGTAAGTTATCCTTTTGAAGCAAACAAATAAGTTTTGGACAAGGAATCAAGACTGGGAATTTTATAAAAGGGAAATATTGCAATGGCCTTCTTCTCATATGTAACATGATCCAAATCCTGATCCTCTATTGCAGGACTGTCAAACATGCGCCCCGATGCATTACACATTAGCCACACCCATGCCCAATTTAGCGAAGAGGGAAAAAGGTCCCAATATGTCACATGACGTCACCATGATGACATGAGTTTGAAACCCCTGCTCTATTGACAATTCAAAATGATGAAACTGGAGCCTGATTGGAATTATGCAAATGAGGTTAAATTACATTAACTTTCAGACAGCACCTGGGTGTAGAGAGCCATGGAGATAACCTTGTAGAAACAAGGCAGAAGCTTTTTAAGGCAATACCAGTTGTAGAAGCATGTGTTGATCCCAGGGAGGCCAGGAAAAATTAGAAAAAAGTTCAGGCAAGCTCCCCTTTGACTCTATAGGACAGCATGTCACAGGTGGCACGCGGAGCCATTTCTGAGAGGCGTTGCCCTGTCAGTTCCAGTGGGCTTGTGTGTGCTGGCCATCTAATTTTCGGCCTTGATTTTTGACTGTTTTTCACCCTCCGGATGCTTCAGGAGGCTTCCCTGAAGCCTCTGGAGAGTGAAAAACAGCCCAATGGGGAAAACGGAAGTCCCGTTGGGCCATTTTTCACCCTTCCCTCTTCAGGGAAGCCTCCTGAACCCTTTGGAGGGCAAAAAAATGGCCTAATGGTGTGTGTGTGCACGCGCATGCGCTGTGTGCGTGGGGAGGTTGTGTGCTGGTTTGCATGCGTGCACTAGTGCGTGCACACTGCCATTTTTGAAGAAAAACGTTAGCCATCACTGCTATATGACAATGTTTCTCAATCTTGAAAACTTTAAGAAATGTGGACTTCAGCTCTCAGAATTCTCCAGCCAGCAGGCTAGCTGTGGAATTCTAAGGGTTAAAGTCAACAGATCTTAAAGTTCCCAAGACTGAGACACATGGCTCTGTCTAGGACATAAGAGGGAGGGAAAGGAAAACATAGGCAGACTTGCAAAATTTTGTCTTGTTTCAACATAGTTCTAGTTTTCCTGGGGAATCAGTTCCTGATGCCATCTATATTGTAGGGCTGACACTTCCGAAATGAGCAACAGTTTGCTTACAAGATAACATGACCTGCATGCTTTTGTATCTACCAAGTTTGTAAACATTGAGCAATGGAATATGGTTCGAAAATTTTAGCCTATTTTGGAAAAGGAGAGATGTAAAGATGTGGGAAAATAAAGCTGGAAACATTAACAAGAAAGGAAGAGATAGTATCATTTTGGACATGGGTTTATAGTTGCCCCCAATAATAATTATGTATTAACATTTTCAAGGCTGAAAAATGCTAATAAGCTATTTATATGTATAAATGCAAATTTAAAATAATTACCAGAATTTATTTATATGTCACAGAAAGCAAACCAATTAAATTTCCCATCCACATCACCTCAAATAAATTCAATTACTTTACACTCCTTACACATCATTCCAAATTAGTTGTTCTTCAATTAAACTGGAGATTATTTTCCACCCAGATCCAGATCCAATTCAAATTCTGCTCAATTAATTGTTGCATCTGCCATGATCCTTTCTTCTAAAAAAAAAAAATCACCTGTATGGTTCATTCAGGGAATGAAATATTACAGCTCAGAGTTGCGGGTCAGATAAATGAATATTCTTTCAAGCATTTTATAACAGGTGGAACAGCTAAATTAACATGACTGAAAAATATCTGTGGCTGTATTAAATAGTTCTTTCTTCCTGAACTTCTTCTGCACACACAGAGCAACCAGGGATAGAATACTCAGATATCAGTAAAGTTACTATTCTTGAATTTTGCAGCAATATAAATGCCGATTGCTGATGGACACAGCGCTCACTTGTCCTGATGATTTCAACTTGAAGTATGCCAGTTGTTAATATAGTCTTCCAATTATTATTCAATACCAAATAGAGATTCTATCCTACTCATGTGCCAAATAATTTTAAAATGTTAAGGTTTTATTATATGATGTAATTATGCATTATATATGCATTGTATGATGTAATTGACTCCAATATACTGTTTAGTACAAAGGGCATTCTTAATAAAACATCATTGTGTTGAAGTTGTGGAAGAAAATTTGTGCAAGGAAGATTTGGGGAGATGGCACAGTATGCAAGGAGACAAAGAAAGAATCAGTAAAGATTTATTCAGGCAGGTCTATCAGGCCTTCAAGAAAGGAGTTGCAAGTCAGAAATGATATGCAGAAGATAATAAATTTAAAAAAAAGGTCCTTAGTATTTTTAAATAGAACTGTACAAAGATCTTGGATCTTGGATCTTCTTATGTCCTACACAGCTCATTAATAAGGGATAACAAAAGGAAGAGAAAGGAAGAGAAAGGGAAGAGTCTCAGTGTTGGTTCACCCATGCCAGATTTTATCATTATATACCTGATATTTAATACAGCAATTGTTTAAACTGGGGTTTCAGAAACTGTACTCATAAGTCTAAAGAAAGTGGAATAGGTTCTGGTGGCTACTATTCATTCCAATATTCTTAGCATGTGTGAAAAATGAACACTGTATATGGATGAGGAACTCCTCCATGCAAAGAAAATTCACCAGCATCACTCTGCAAATAGAAAGGGCATATGTTGGTTCATTCACAGAGTTGTTTTTGTACAAGTTACCTCAACGTCACACGTCATTTGAACCATACTTTATGTTAACATGGATCCCTTTATATGTCTAACTTTATAAGGGACACTAAAAGTTGTCTATGTGAGACCCTGTATATATTGTAGTGATTAAGCTGCTGAAGGAGAAGATCTAAAAATTATGTGTGCCTCATTTTGTAGGAATCATAGGGGAAGAGATATCCATGTGTATTAGTTCATCTAATTTCTGCTTTTCCTATACTTTTATCCTGAAGATTTGTTGGTTTGAACTCCCTGCTTCCTATAATCTTGCCTATATACCAAGGAGGGAGGCAGAGGTGGGTTTTGAATCTTCTTACTGTCAGTTCGCTCAGGGTTGCGCCTCGAGCGCGCGCGCAAAGTGTGCGAGTGAGCACACACACGGTAGTCAAAAATGAACTTCTGTGTATGCGTAGAAGCAAAAATTAGCTTCTGTGTATGTGTAGAAGCAAAATCCAAGCTGATGGTGCCAAGGAGCCACTGACAGAACCGGCTCCATGACGTCACCACGGAGTTACTACCTATACTACAGAACCAGATAGAACCGAACCTTTGGAGGGAGGGTTGGTTCATTGTGCAAACACCATGGTTAACATTTTTATTGCAGACATGATTAGTGTTTCAGGCAGGCCTACTGATTTGCATGTACAATCACATGAAAAGACAATAATATGAAGGGAAAAAAAATTACACAAGGGTGAGTTTTGGGTTAACAAGGTGGAAAATCTATTTATACTTTTTCTAAGAAAAGAATAAATTATAAACATATTTGTTATTAGTATATATAGCACTACAGTTGCTCATTTTACCTTAGGTGTAATTATACACAAATTATGTAATATCATTAATGGAAGAGAATTTAAAATTTTGAGCAACAATTATATTAATAAGCAGAGAATCAAAGCCACCTTTGCTATAATGGTGTGGCTTGGCACTTTAAAACCTCTGTGGATTTAATAGTTTCACATCCCCCATTAGATGGCTGTGTTGTGCTGTTTTAAATTGTGAAGCAAACAATTCACTCACATTTCTCTTCTCAAATTTCCCAACTATACAATTGCTTCAACATTAGTGATATGATCACTAATAATCAGGATAATCAAGAAAAAAAATGCTTGCCCAGTCTGATTGAATGAAAGAGGGAGAAAAAAAAATATTCTGACCAGGTGTGGTTTTGCATTTTAAACTCAGTTAAATCATAGCAAGCTCAAGGCTACAGAAACAAAACAGTTTCCTTTTACCCATCCTGCTGCTAAACTCATTTACTGTGGAATTGAGAGCATTCTTTTGTAGAAAAAGGAAAATATACTTCACAAGTAAATGATATAAGATCAGCATCTATAAACTTGTACATGCCTGCCCACTCACAGATCATAAACGATTCAATAAAATAAGAAAGAAAGGATGTTATAATGAACAGCCCGTGCTTGTAAATCTCTGGCTTTACACATTTGTGGACTGCACTAAAAAAAACAACCCCAGATAATTACCAGTCAGATTTAATTACCAGTTCTATTTAGAGGGCACTAAATTCAGTCTCCCCATCACTGAAAAGAGGTGATTGCATCAGCTTGATTGCTAAACGCAGGTCCTGCTTCAGCAACTGAAAGCCTGTGGTTTGCTGAGGAAGAGGCGATAGGCTTGCCTAATTCAGGACTGAACTATCTTGTTTTGTTCAATAAATTCACCTGGGCCAAACATTCAGGAAACCCTCCAGTTGTTAAAAAACATTTGTGGTAAATATACATTCAAGCCACTTTTAAAGCTCATTGTGTTGCTTTAAAAAAAACCATGTCTGTATATATATATATATATACAGGGAAGAAACGGAAAATTTAATAACTAAAGTAGGTGAGAGGGAGCAAATTTCTAATTTGTCCTCCAGATGATACTATGACTGAACAGATGTTCACATATAGAAAGGGTGGCAGAGTCTTCAGATTATTGTATACCTCGTAATGATGGGTAGCCTAGATAATTTTTGTAAAAGAGATCACAGGTAAAGGCAAGTTATGATCCCAGTTCGGACCAGGATTTCTGTTGCTAAGGAAGGGTAAGTGGAGTTGTTCAATTTTATGACCTTTTTGCCACAGTCATTAAGTGAATCGTTAAGTGAATCTGGCTTTCCCCCATTGACTTTGTTTGCCGGGATCCACTGGGAAGGTTGCAAATGGTGATCACATGACTTTGCAACCATTATAAATACATGGCAGTCACCAAATGCCTGAATTTTGATCACACGACCATGGGGATGCTGCAGTGCTTGTAAATGCAAAGACTATTTGTAAGTCTTCCAAAAGGTGCTTTTTCAAGAGGCAACTGGACTTTCTGGTTTTCTTCTCATCCAAGAAGCTTCTTCTTCAGCTCTGTGTGGTGGGGAATGGAATAATTAACGAGGCAATCTATGTCAAAATTGAACAGTCCTCTCTCAACAGAGGCGGAGGGATACAACATAATCTATCTCCACTCTACAATACTGTCCTTTCAACTGTTCCAAGAAGGCTCCACACCAGGGGTGGTATTCACTTACCTTCCCTACCACAAATGTGCGCTCGCTTCGCTTGCAAGTGCCATCTTCTGTGCATGCGCAGAGCCTCAAAATCATCGCAAAAAAGGGACATCATGATGTCCGCGAGGGTGGGCGGGGCTTCCCACAGTCAGCCCTACCGGTTTGTGTGATCCAGAGAGAACCAGCTGAATACCACCACTGCTCCATACCCGTTTGGAGGATGTGACCCTGACCCTGAAGACCCAGATAAACCTCCAGGTGACCTTAATCACCCCCTAAAAGAATGCAAATGACCAGCTGTCTGCAAGGAGTATAAATCCTTCCATTCCTCACCATTCAGTTAGAGCTGAAGAAGCTTCTTGGATGAGAAGAGAAAGAAAATCCAAAAAGTCCAGCTGCCTCTTGAAAAAGCACCTTTGGGACAACCATGACATGGATGACAGAGAATCGCCATAGACATTTAGCCGTAAGTTACTTTTTTCAGGGCTGTTACAACTTTGAATGGTTGCTAAGCAAATGTTGTAAGTCAAGGACCACTTGTATCTGTTTGCTTCACCCTCTGGTCAGTTTCCACATTACCCTTTTATGTAATTCACAAGAATATAAGCAAATCTTCCAAAATCACTAAAAGGGAGCTACCATGTCACTACATCCTCTTGTATCTTGAGAGTCAGATTTCAGCAACTACCTGGTAGCTGAATCTTTCAGTTTCTTACTTGGAAGATCCAGAATTACTTGCTATTATGAAAGAGCAACTTTTGCTGAGTTATTCTGAGTTTCCTCAATGAGATTTATGAATCCCAGATAGTTTTAGTTTTCCTAATATGGAAACATTCTGAGCATCAGTTCCTTATTCCATGCCTCCAAATAGTCTTAGGTATCTAATTACCGATTAGCCTATCTAGTTATTTAATTCATGTATCTACTAATTTAACAACTACTACTTAGAAATAACACAAGTAGGGTTTATTTTATTTTCATTTCATTCTCTATAGATGAAACAGATACTTTTTGACAGAGTACTCCAGACACATACTGTATATTCAAATAGCAAAGATATATTAGAAAAACTTACTAGGTGGTTTTTATCAAATCACTCTTTCGGTACAGATAGTGTTCGAATTACAACAGTTCATTTAGTGACCGTTTGAAGTTACAACGGCACTGAAAAAAGTGACTTATGACTGTTTTTCACACTTATAACCGTTGCAGCATCCCCATGATCATGTGATCAGAATTAAGGCACTTGGGAACTGACTCACATTTATGCCCGTTGCAGTGTCTTGGGGTCATGTGATCACCTTTTGTGACCTCCTGACAAGCAAAGTCAATGGGAAAGCCAGATTCACTTAATAACCGTGTTACTAATTTAACAGTTGCAGTGATTCACTTAACAACTGTGGCAGGAAAGATAATAAAATAGGGCATAATTTATTTAACAAATGTTTCATTCAGCAGCAAAAATTTTGGGGTCAATTGTGGTTATAAGTTGAGGACTATCTGTATACTGTATTTACAGTGATGTAATACAGGAAAATAGGACATGGTTCAACTCTGAATCTTTTTCCCCCCACAGGCCAACAGAAGTGTTACTTCAGTCAGAATAGAGCTGGAAGGGACTTTGGAGGTCTTCTAGTCCAACCCCTGATCAAGCAGGAGAACCTATACCATTTCAGACAAGTGGCTGTCCAATCTTTTCTTAAAAACCTCCAGTGATGGCGCACTGACAATGTCTGAAGCAGAGGTGGGTTCCTACCGGTTCTATCCAGTTCTATAGAGTAGGTAGTAAGTCCACGATGACATCATGGATCCGGTTTCTTCGGTATCTCCATGTGCGCCGCCATTTTGGATTTTGCTTCTGTGCATGCGCAGAAGCTATTTTTTGATTGCTGCATGTGCGTGCACGCTCGAGGCACGACCGTGAGTGAACTGGCAGTAAGAAAATTCAGAACCCACCTCTGGTCTGAAGGCAAGCTGTTCCACTGGTTAATTGTGCTCACTGTTAGGAAGTTTCTCCTTAATTCCAGGTTGCGCCTCTCCTTGATTAGATTCCATCCATTGTTTCTTGTCTTGCCTCCTGATGCTTTGGAAAATATATTGACCCCCTTTTCTTTGTGGCAGCCCCTCAAATACTGAAATACTAGTATCATGTCACCCCTAGTCCTTCTTTTCTCTAGACTGGCCATACCCAATTCCTGCAACCGTTCTTCATATATTTTTGTTTCCAGGCCTAGTACATGTCACAGTGGATAAAAGATGGGATCCCTTTCCATTGGTAGTGCACAAAACCTTCAGTGAATTTCCATGTTTTAGCAGTGATTCTGAGAGTGTAGCATACTGGAAATCAGAAAAATGAAGAAGATAATTAAATGCAGTAAATATTTCATTCCTTTTCTTTGATGCCTTTCCTCCCTGACTCGTGCAATTTAAATGATAATTCTTCCTTGCAAGTTTTATTTCTTTCTTTTTTTCATTAAACGGTAGAGGTAGCATTTCAGCTGGCTAAAGATCTTTTGTTAAGGCTCAAAGTGTTTTACAAGTTGAACTTATTGAGGTAGAGGTATAAATATCACTGAATTAAATGATGTCAATTTTAAAAGTAGGATTACAATCACACGGATCTAGCAAATAGGGTATTGTTCAGTGAATTTTTTAAATGTATCCCGTTATTGAAAGGGCATTTGAAAGAAAGCTTCTGAGAGAGATGATTTAGATCAGAGAAAATACACTGCATATATTTAACTTTGTAAAAATATGTAACTAGTTCCTATGTTTCTAGAAAGAGTTCTCCCTATCCTGAGTACTACTATTAGTGCCTACTAATGTAGTCTTTTATTTAACTGTATTAGGAGAGCAACATATTTTCATGGGAACAACGTGTGGTAAAAATATGCATCTTCTCCTGCTGTACACTTTAAGCTGACTGGCCTTCCTGTTGGGAAGCTGCTATGTTATACATGGTCTCTATGGCATAAATAACTGTATGTGGCTTTGTATAACCAAACTTCAAGCGATTTCATGGAATTAAATACAAAGTTAGATATTGGAATGTCTATGAATCTCAGTTCATAGTTTGATCCAGGACTTCTTGCAAGTCTGGATACATACACTCCATGTGGTAATAGCATTCTATGTCCAGGTAACCTAAATTCTTTAACATGTCCCTCCCTCCCTCCTTCCTTCCTTCCTTCCTTCCTTCCCTCCCTCCCTCCCTCCCTGACCTAGTGCTAGAGAAAAAGATAAAACACCTTTAGTCATGTTATTGATGTTAGAGAAATATATCGCAAGCAAGATGTGAAACTTGGAAAGTTACAAACATTATACACTCTGCCTGGAAAACCTCACTTGAATTACAATCCAAACACTTCTAATTTCAAATTCAGCTCATAAAGAGATGATAAATTGTCTTCATCCAGGTATAGGGAATCTGTATCTGCCAGATAATGTTGTATTATAACTCACAGTACACCTAACTATAACAGTTATCATAGGTAACACTAGGGATTGTAGTTTAACAATGACTTGAAGGCCAAAGGTTCACCTCCTTGCCTTAATTCCAACTGATTCTTTAACATCCAAACAGTTTCCTCAAAACAGAAATAAAAAAGCAAGGAAATAGTTGTCCCAAAGGTGCTTTTTCAAGAGGCAACTGGACTTTCTGGTTTTTCTTTGAAGAGATTTAGCTTCTTATCCAAGAAATTTCTTCAGCTCTCAAACTTCTTGGATGAGAAGCAAAATGTCTTCAATGAAAAACCAGAAAGTCCAGTTGCCTCTTGAAAAAGCACCTTTGGGACAACCTTGATCTGGATGACTGAGAATCTCCATAGATAAGGAAACATTTGCAGTTAACACACTGTTAATGCTGGGAATGATATGTAATGTTAACTTTGATTCTATTATGAACGTTTCGGTTTTATTAAAAAAGGGAATGAAAAGAAATTGCAGTTTTGAGGTGAATATTCACAAGGCAATAGGTCCTCATTACAGACTCCTGAGCAGTCAGTGTCTGGAAAAGAACAACTTCCTACTACGTACATGTAGTCCTTGACTTACAACCATTTGTTTAGTGACCATTTGAAGTTGCAGTATCACCATGATCACATGCAGAGGTGGTGTTCAGTCGGTACAGATCGATTTGGGTGAACCAGTAACGGCAACTGCCACTCACCCACATGTAATGCCGTCCTATTTAGGCATGTTTTCGAGGCTGGGCGCATGCACGGAAGGCACATACGCAAGCAAAGTGCATGCACGGAAGGACGGGCGCATGCAAGAATATGTGAAACCGTGATCAA
The DNA here is from genome assembly GCA_032467955.1 of Pseudoxenodon macrops. Taxonomy (NCBI): domain Eukaryota; kingdom Metazoa; phylum Chordata; class Lepidosauria; order Squamata; family Pseudoxenodontidae; genus Pseudoxenodon; species Pseudoxenodon macrops. The sequence continues at coordinate 123,885 of JANHFT010003739.1, forward strand.
AATTCAGACAATTGGCAACTGGTTCATATTTATGATGGTTGCAGTGTCCCAGGTTCAAGTCATCATCTTTTGTGACCTTCTGACAAGCAAAGTCAATGGGGAAACAAGAGTCACTTAACAACCGTGTTACTAATTTAGCCACAGAAGTGATTCACTTAACAACTGTGGCAAGAAAAGTCATAAAATGGGGCAAAAGCTATTTAACAACTGTCTCACTCAGCAACAGAAATTTTGGTCTCTGTTATGGTCATAAATTGAGGGCCACTTGTATTGTCTAAAATAATGTTCCTAAAGTGATATTTGGCTGAAGTAGCAATGGATGATTTATTTCTTTATTTCTTCCATTGATTTTTTTTCTAAAAAAAGCATAATCATGTGAATTTCAATGGCTTACAAAGAAAAAAAACATAATAAAATAATACAATCACCAGGCAATTATAGTATTAAATTACTTTAAAACTGGATAAGTCAACAGTACAACTGCATTCTCTTGGCTAATTAAAAAAGCCAACGTGGCAATTCGCTAGTGGTGAATGTACCACAAGAGGGTCATAATGGAGAAACTTCTTTTTCCTTGACCGCCCTGATTTCTTCATAGTGGGAGGATTGTCAACTATTTTTTTTGAATCGCTCCTATTGGATAGATTAATTCTGATTGAATGAAAAAGTTCTGCTAATATTTAGTGGCCAAGCCACATAAGAGTTTTATAGGTTAAAACGAGCACTTTAAATTGCACCCAGAATCTGAGTACACAGTACAGGCATGGCAAGATACACAGCGCAGGTGCAATATGATTTGTTTATTTATTTATTGTCATTGTGCGCATATACACAGTATACCAGAGGTGGGTTCCTACCGGTTCGGACCAGTTCTACCGAGTAAGTAGTAGACCGCTGGTGACGTCACAGAGCCGGTTCTGCTCCATGGGCGCCGCCATTTTTTTTTTTGAAAAAACATTTATTTTTACATTTGTTTCAGGTTTTTCTTCTTCTGCGCATATGCAGAAGCCGAGTGTCTGTCACTGTGGATGCGTCGGCATCTTATTTTCGGCCTTTTT